>APFE030490267.1:2715-32439 GCA_000404065.3 Pinus taeda
CCCCCCCCCCCCCCCCCTCTCAGTATTATTTTCAACAAGAATTGGCAGTTTGTATAGAAAAATGTGGGCAAACTAGTAGTTTCAGTGGGCAATTTTGGAAATGGAAGTCAATCAGGGAGCTTGGGAGCAAGACTTAGGTGAATTCTTGTTTTTCTCAGCCCACTGGGCGAATTGTACAGAGAAGTATGTAATGTGCAGGTTTTTGATGAATGAGTGGTCCTGGTGGGCTTGTGTGTAGCAGTGGGGTGAAATTTGACAAGCTTTTAGGACTACCCAAACAATTTTCACAACGAAAAATTGAAATTGAGAGGGTTTTTCACAGAATGACGGTAAATACCTGTTTTTTACGAGTTGACCTTAGCTTGGAGCGCCAAGCTAAGGTGTTCGATGTGGCGGACTGAAGGTTTGCTGGTGAACTCGTCATTGTTTGCATGCAAAAGCTCAGCAATGTTACACAATGAAAATGGTAAAAAATAAACGTTTTGTCGGGTTTTTTAATAAAAATCGGCTTTTTGGGGCTTTTTGGCACTTTTTGTGATGACATCATCATGACGTAGATTTATTGTCATGTAGGGGGCGTACGGAAGGTGACGTGGTACTGACGTGGTTTTGACGTCATCAGGTGACATCAGTGGCGGGGAGCGAGGGTGGTAAGTGGTTTCATCACACCGCTTTTGGGGTGGTAGCAGTATTGAGCGGGGGGGTCGCGATACACGCGGGTGAGTGATGCGTGTCCTTGGTACGGCGGCGAAACCACCATTTTCCTGGGACATATCGTTTGGATGTTGGGGGAATTGCGATATGATTCCATACCGTCGGATCTGAGGGCCCCGATCCAATATTCGATGGTGATTGGTAAGTTGCGGGGGCGCGGCATGGGGACCCGCTTTAATTTTTTGTGATTTTGTAAGGTTTTTTGGTGTATTTTGGACTTTGGAAAGGTGGGTTTTTTGGGAAAAATGCGGATTTCGGCTATTTTATTTAGCCAGAGGCCAAACAAGTCCTGATGGGCACATGGAGGGTTGTTATTAGCCCCGGGTGGACCAATAACTCCCTAGAAAAAATTAAAATATGGCTATAGTTAGCCAAGGGTCGGGATATTAAAGTTTTTAGGGATTTTTGTGCTTTTATACATAGTAAGGGTGGGGAATATACATAGGAGCTATATAATAAGGTTAGTAGATAAATATGATTATGTGGGATGGGTTTGTATGGTTTAGGCTAAGTTTATAGAGTGACAACTCAGGCAAGGGGGGAAATGGAAGGATGCCAAGTGGTGAAGTTTAGGAAACTTTGGTAAGATGGAATAAAGACTTTTTACACAAGAAATGTGGCTTTTTTGCCTAGGTAAAACATCTTTTCACTTAGTTTTGCTATGGGATGAAGTGGACTAAAGGTAATGAGAAGATCTCATTTCCCTTTGGGGGGAATGTTAGTAAGTGTTTCTTGGGAAAATGGGGAGGGGAATTAGTCATGCTCCATTTGTTTTGTAGCCACCTTGCCATGGTACTTTATGATTTTATGAGATGGCAACTTGTTCCAAAGGAGCAAATTGCTCACAAACCATGCTTCTATACCATAAAACTGCCTACCCAACCTAGTATACCTAACATTTTCTCTTCATTTTCATTGGGTGTATTTGAACTAGCAAACCCAGATTCTTCTCTTTTCTTTTAGCTGCCCTCCTATCTAAGTGTACCCTTATTTCTTCCAGGGCTCAGATTAAGTTGTTGAGACCCTTTGCTTCTCTACCTGACTACTTGCCTGCCAAGCTTGAAATGTTTGTGCAGATCTTTATTCTCTATTCTAAGACAAGTAAATTTAAACATGATCTAGCCAAGATTAGGCTATCTGGCTAATCAACAATTGTGGCAAGAGTTAACCACCTATACATGGTGAAAATTGATCAAAATATGGAATCTTTTCAACATGAAAAGAATGAACATTTTTGGCACTTCCCCAGTCAATCATGAAACATGAAACCTATTGGTATAGGAAGCTAACAGTGGCTCCACTTGGGGATGGCTTTTCCTAGTGAAAAGTCAAGAACAGTAGGTCAGATGGCCTTATATTTATTTCTTTGTTGTATTCTGAAATTTCTCCTTTGTTGTTCACAAAATGGCTCCTCTGAAATGCCTGTATTTCTCATGAACTCAATCCAAAAATTGCAGCACTGTTTTGGGCACTCTGTTTGATTATTTCTCATCATTTTCATAGCTCCCAAGTCTGATTCTTTAGCTTCTTCTGATATGCTAAAAATATAATACCCAAAGGTGGCACAATTCCTTGCTTTTTCCTCCAAATTTGCTGTAACTTATTCCCTATCCTATTACTGTAATAAACTACAAAAAGTAAACACTACTATGTACAAGTTGAAGTGTTGTATTTTTAACAAAGTGGCTGAAAATAGTGCTTCAACATTATGCCATTGACTAGTCCCTCATCTGCCTCTGTTCCATCTAGACTTTTCAAAAAGTAGGTGTTGTTCCCTTGTACAGTCTGAATGATAAATGGTCCTCTCCATAAGAAAACAAATTTTCCATGTTTTCCCCTATCTTCTCTTCTGGAACCCACTTTAAAACTTTATCCCCAATAAAGAAATCCTCTACTTTGGTTCTTTTATCAAATATCTTTTTAATTTTTTCTTGTAGAACTTGGGGGATGTGATAGACCTCTTCTTTTGTCTGCTGCAAGTGAATAGTTTGATTGATCCTTCTCTGAATATCATTAGGTTCTGCTTGTGTCTCTTGTAGCAGCTTTATCACTGGGATTCCCAAAGAAGAAGGGAAAATTGCATCCATTCCATAAACCAATTGATAGGGACTGGTCCCAATAGATCTCTTGGTGGTCAATCTGTCTACCCATAGGGCATTCACAAGCTTTGTATGCTAGTTTTTCTTATTCTCCTTCAAGACTTTCTTAATGATGTTGATCAAGCTCTTGTTGGAGGTTTCAGCTAAGCCATTACCTTGAGGGTAATAGGTTGTGGAATGGCCCAAGGTAATGTGGTATTTGTGATAGAAATTAATCATTTTCTTAGACTTAAAGGCAACAACATTGTCTGTAATAATTTTCTCGAGGCAGCCAAACCTAGACAAGATGTTGGTCTCAAGGAATTGAATGATTACTGAGTCATTGGCTTGCCTGCAAGGGATGGCCTCTATCCACTTGGTAAAATAGTATGTAGCAGTCAAAGTCCACTTGTGCTAGCCAGAGGATGAAGGGTGGATTTCCCCAATGAAATCCAAGCCCCATTGTTGAAATGGTTTCTCAGTGGAAATGGGCTTGAGGGGCAGAGGAAACAACTTTTTCTTGCCTTCAAAAATTTGGCATTTGTGGCAAGAAGTTACATATTTTTTCACATCAGTAAATAGGGTGGGCCAATAAAATCCAACCCTTAGGATATTATCAGCAGTTGATTTCCAATACAAATGTCCACCACAATCCCCTGCATGAAATTCTTTAAGTACTTTGTCAATTTCTTCTTTGATTAGAGAATTTAATAAAACACCTTCATGGTTTTTCCAAAAGAGAACATGATCTAAAATGCAGAACTTGGAAGCTTTCATTTCCAAAAATATTTTCCTAGTTCTGGATAATCCTGGAGGAGCTTGCAGGTTTAATAATACAAAAGATATGTCAGCATACCAAGGTGATTGTAAAAAGGCTTGATTGATCTGTGGAGTCACTATCTCCTGCTCATTATCCAGTTGATTTAGGTCAAGGGCTTGAAAGTTAGTTCCAGTCATGAGTTTAGCTAGTCCTTCGTCCTTTTATCAGTTTTGTTGGTTTAATTTCAATGTCATATTCCAGTACGGTAGCTATCCATTTGCCCCTTTTGCCTTCAATTCCTTCTTGGGTCAGGATGTCTTTAACAACAGTGTTGGACACATAAGCGATCACATGATAGTACAAGATGTAAAATCTAAAGTCCTTGATGGCCTTTACAAGGGCATATGCTTGTTTAATCATGATTTGATATTTAAGTGGAGCATCTCTAAGGGCTTTGCTGAAGAAGGCTATGGGTTTTTCACATCCCTGGTCATCTTTTTGGAGCAAAACAATAGCAATTGTATGTTCTGATGCAAATGAGAATATGATAAAGTCTTTGTCAAAATTGGGGCTTGTGAGGACTGGTGTTTGAGTTAAGGCTTTTTTTATTTCTTCAAAGGCTTGCTTAGTTTCCATTGTCCACTTAACCTTGGAGTCCTTTTTGAGCATGTTGTTCATTAATCTTATTAGCTCAGCCAGATTTGGTATGAATCTTCTAATAAAGTTGATCTTTCCCAAAAAGGCTTGTAGTTCTTTAATGTTTCTGGGGTGAGGGACTTGTAAGATGGCTTGTATTCTGTCTAGGTCAATTCTAATGCCTTCTTTCGAGATGATATGGCCCAATAACTTTCATTCTTCTAGGCCAAACAATGGTTTCTTTGGATTTAATGATATACCATATTTTCTGCAAATTAAGAATACTTGCCTTAGATGGTCTAGGTGCTATTGATCTGATTTGGAGAAGGTTGTAAGGTCATCTAGGTAAATGACTAAAAATTCATGGATTTCTTTAGCAAAAGCAATATCCATGGCTCTTTGAAAAGTTGCTCCTGCATTCTTGAGTCCAAAAGGAACTTTTACATATTTGAATGTTCCCCAAGGGGTTGTGAAAGCAGTTTTGTATTGGTCATCAGGGTGCATTAGGATTTGATTAAAGCCTGAGAATCCATCTAACAGTGATATCCTTGAAGCACCCACTACCCTTTACAGGATGTGATCCATTTTGGGCAAAGGGTAATTATCCTTTAGAGAGACTTTGTTCAAATTTCTCAAATCAACACATAACCTTATCTCCCCTGTCTTCTTTCTAGTGGGAACTAAATTTGAAACCCATTCTGAGAATCTGATTGGAGCTATAATTCCAGCTTCATACATTCTCTTAACTTCTTTCTCAGTCAAACAAAGGAGCACTGGGTTGACCCTCTTATGTTTCTGTTTGAAAGGTTTTTAGTTTTCTTTGAGAGGTATTGTGTGTTGGATTACTGCAGTATCATAAGACTTTAGGTCCTCATAACTCCATGTAAATACATCTTGAAATTCTTTGAATAATTCAATATACTTGAGTTTTTGCTCAGGAGGCAGAGCTTTGGACAATTTTATCATTTTGGGATTTTCTGCAGTTCCTAAATTACAGTCCTTGATTTCTGCGTTTAATGGTTGTATTTTAGGTTTCTTAGAGATGTCATTTGAGTAAAAAATGTCCTCTAAAGGAGTGAGGCCTGTAGGTAGAAAATTATCCTTCAGCATAATGACTTCACGCTCTATTGCAATTGCATCCTCACCTTCCTTTTCATGAAGTTTTTGTAAATTTGTTTAGTGAACTTGGTGGGATGTAGAAGTTGGTTTGTTGTTTTAGCAGAGATATGTGTTTCAACTTTGTCCATTGGATTGATTTCCTCTATAGTGTTGGTATCCATTTTTGTGCTTGTGAACTCTTCTTTCAAAGTCAGGAAATTGTTTATTTGTGTATCATTTTCAAATACCTGCCAGTTTTTGGCATTATCTAGCACTACAGGTCTATGTTTTATTTTAGCAGTGAATAGGTGATTAAGCTTGAATGGCAATTTGCAAGTGCTTGCAAAAGTTGCTAGACTATGGGCATGCAGATTTTTATTCCTTGGAATCTTGGTCAGTTGGGTTTCAAGAAAGTTGTTGAGAATTTCCATTGTAGCAGCTCTATATGACCTCAGCCTAACATCATTTGTGATGAAGTTACCCTTTATTTGTTGAATGATGAGGTCAGAGTCCCTCAAAATTGATATCCAAGATGCACCTAAGTTTTTTATCACTTTGATCCCTAAGAGGAGGGCTTCATACTCGGCCATGTTGTTAGTGCACCTAAAATTCAATCTAAATGCATGTCCTTCAACGTGATCATCCTTCACATTATATCCAAACCCCTGCCCCTGCTCCTAGCTTATTAACAGATCCATCAAACTCTAGATACCATAGGTTTTCTTGATTTGAACTGGTGCTAGGAGATTTTTCCATTTGCTCAGCAGGGATAGTTGGATTTACAGTCTCATAGGATTCTTTATGTGTGACTGTTAATTTAATGTTTTCCAATATTTCTTGAATCTGAACTGTGGATTCATTGTCTAGAGATTCATCCTGACTTAAAGTCACCATTTTTACATCAGTTTGGGTTTGAATCTCAGTGTTGTATAAGATAAAAGAGTCCATGTCTGAATGTATATAATAAATGGGAAAGTTTTGGGGTTTTTCTTGACTACTTACCACATACTTTATCAAAGTTTCTTGGTATAGCCTTTTAGGCTGGCCAAAGACTGAGATAGTGGCATAAGACATGTCTAGTTGCAAAGACCCTTGTAGCTTGGCACCCCAGGATATGGATAACAACATTCCATACTTGGGTGGAACATCAGCTACCACCACATCCATGAGAATTGTCTTGGCTGGATATTGGACTAATGACACACATAGATCTTTGATTAAGCCTAGACACCGTACCTGACTGGAATCAAAGGAAAACAAGTCTTTGTATGGCCTTATGATATCTAGGTCCAATTTTTCCATGACAGATTTAGGCATCAGATTATGTGAAGCTCCTGAATCAAACATTGCATTATGAAGCACCTTGTCATGAATGTTTAGACTCACATAAAAGGGAGGGGCACCTCCATCTACTGTTTTACCATTTGCTTCAGGGCCAAATATAAGTTCTGGTTGAACATCAAGGATGTTCGCTGAATCTTTTTTTTCGGAAATTTGTAACGATCTGCTGATTTGTTCCCTAAAAACTTTATGCCTGGCTAATTCAGATAATGGGATGGACACTTTTAACTTACTTATTTCAGCCTCCATATTAAAGGGTTTTTCTATTTGTGTTTTGGTATTTTGGGCAACAAGGTTGTGTCTTTCAACTAAGTTTTCAACAACTGCCTCTTTTGTTGGAATATTATGATGAATTAGGGTTTCTTTCTCACCATCTTCCAAAGGTTCTTCTACCACTTCTATGAGTGGAGAGGCAGATGTAGGGTGTTGTTTTGATTTATCTTTGTCTGAAACATCTTCAACTGTTGGACTATTAGGATTGGAAGTGGATTTAGGGATGATTGGTACATGAGAGTCCTTGAGTTTAGTTTTAGTAGGTTACTTGATTGTCTTTTGCTTGGGATCATCAGGGATGTCTATTCTCCTACTTCTCAAGTTGTATTGCTTGTGGACTTCATACACAGTTGTTTCATACCCTTGCTTAAAATCAAAGGATTCCCCTGATTTCATTTGACATTGACTAAGGGTATGAGCTTCTTGGTCTTCTTGAGTTAGGAAAATTCATTGGACACTATTGAGATCCATTAGGTTAATGTGGGGGTCCTCTGTTGGTTCACTAGATGTGGAAGCTTCTGCATAGTTTTATTGGAAGGGAGGCCTTATGTTTTGGTTTGGACCAACTTTTCCTACATTGGGGTTTTGATTTTTTCTAAAGTTTGGATTTCTTGCATTGTTGTTTGGTTGGCTTTCCCATGAAGATTTCCTCTCAATAGTTTCGACTCTATATCCCAGCCTGTCCATGCCTTTAATAATTGCATCAAGTTTATGTTCAAAGGTAGAGGGTTCCTCTTTGAAAGTTGTTCTTCTTTCAGTCCTAACTCGATTTCGTTTGAAAATTAGATTAGCTTCGACACTCACGGCTATACTCTACATATCTTCAAGGCTAGGAGGAGCTCTCTCCCTGAGCTAGTAAGCCAAGTCTGAGTCAAATCCATCAGGGAATTTGATCAATGCTAAGTCTGGTGGTGGTCTAAGATTTATTGGGATAGAAAGGTATGTATTGTTGAATCTGGCACAATAATCTTGGACACTCTCTTGTGGGCCTCTTTTTAAATTCTCATATTCAGTTAAGATGTGTAAAGGGTCCTTTTTCTTCTCCCACCTGTTTAGGAAAGTTTGATAAAGGGCATCTGGATTAGCTATGGTGTTTGCAGGGAGTGACCTAAACCATGCCCTTACATCACCAGTTAAGCTCTGGACAAAAATTTTCATCCTAAAATCATTATCATCAATCTCATAGTTTTCAAAATAGTTTGTCATCCTCTTGGTATGTTGTTGAGAAGTCTAAGTGCCTATACCATCAAAGTAGGTAATTGTTCCCTGGTAATCATGTGGCATAGCCCCTGGATTGGTAGGCAACTGCAGGGGAGCATATCTATTTGCCATGTTAGCAGGGAAAAGTGGGACAACCGGAAGCACAGGGATGGGAGTTGAGATAAGTGTTGTGGATGGATGGGTGGAAAAGAGATTTTGGATTAATAAAGGTGAACTGGAAGAAGCTACAGCAATAGGAAGAAGAGTTTGAGAATTTGCTGCAGTAGGTTTAATTTGAATGGGTTTCTGCTGGAGTAGTTCAAGATTTGAATCAACAGAACTCTCTTGGTTTTCTGGTTTCCTAAGGCTCTTAGCAATGAGATTTGGATTGTCAAAAATAGCTGGAGGATCTGGGTCTGGGTTTGACCATGTGTATTGAGTTTTCTTCTTTGGAGCCAGCTTCTAAGTATGTTTTGGTATTTTCTAGGAATACTTGGAGGATACAAGTTTTGACAATGTTTTGAAGGAAGCTACTGAAATGTAGGAGGATTTGGGGCTTTCCTTCAGGGAGGTTTGAAATAAGGATGGCCAAACAAATATTTGAGACAGTTGTTTAGAATCTAAAGCTAAACTGGAGTTGGACGAAGTAGCTTTAGGGATTTAGACAGTAGTAACAGACATTCATTCAGTCCCCAATGGAGTCGCCAATGATGTTATCACTCAGGTTGTTCCCCAAAACTTGTGAGAAAAGGGAATACGGCCAAGGTAACCACTAACCAATCTTTTAGATACAATTTCTATCCAAACTACATCCAGAGAGGGCTCTCTCTATATGATTTAACTTTCTTTATTTGAAGTTTTTATGCTAGTTATGATGTGTAGAGGTCTGTTTTTACTGGGTTTGGATGGTGATTTCAGACAGAGGTAGGATGCAAGTCTGAAAGAGTTAATTCCATTGGGCAATGGAGTCTATGAAGGTGGATTGCTGAGTGCGTTTCTGTGATGATGGGAAATACTACAGAGCAAGATAATCAGTTGTGGAACAATATTGAAAGCTAGTGATTGATGGGATGTAAGCCAGGGGATAAAGGGCAGTCAAGAATCCTTTATCATGGTGGCAGAGGGAAGGTGCTTGAATATTTTCAAGGAGCAGTGAAGAATTCCTTGACAATTTTCAGAATGAAGGAATTAGTAGAAACAGAAGCATTTAAGAATTTCTATTTATGCTAATTGTGAAGAAAACATAAATAACAACAGGAATTGAACACAGAGTGTATTTAAACAAGTTATGGGCTATTCTTTTTCCCTGTTGTTAAGACTATGAAACATATATGAGATTTTCAAACATAGAAAACACAAAAAACATAGTTAGAATAACTTATTGAGCCAAAGAAAGACACAGGAATGCTGTAGCAGAGTCCAGATTCATCACATCCACATTCAGAAGGTCTAGCAGTAATGCATTTCAACACCCCTTGTATTAATAAATATCTGAGTTACAGTGCAATTCAATCAGAGAATCACCAACCTCGAATACACTCCTTGGGGAGGTATTTATAACAAAGAGATTTACAAAATATCTTGTAGATAAGATATGAAACAATAACTCAGTCTACCTACTCTGTCAGAGAAATGAATGCAAAAATAAAGGTAGGATTATTGTGGCTGGGCTGGCTGCTTTAATTGACTAGATATTTTAGACTTTTTACCCAGGAATTCGGCCGGTAGTTATGTCCTTGATTGCCTTCCTGTGTTGTTGTCCTGAACTATTCACCTGCTCTTGATTCATGTTTAATGTGTCCTAATCCTCGCTTGAGCTCTTTTCTTGATATCTGCCCCGTGTCCTGCTTTTTGACCAAGTGTAAGGAGGCAGCAAGATCCAAATTACTTAATAAAAACTTCCAGCATACTCTGCCACCAGTGTTCTGTGGGCAACTGATGTCTTTGTATTTTTACTAGTATTTCATTAGCCTCAGTATACCTGTAAAAGTTAGGCTTGACTTCAAAAAGATGATTTATTTCATGTTCTATAAAAAACAATCCTTCCAATTTGTCATATAAGCTCTGTCCGGAAGGAGGTCCTGTATCCTCTGAACTGTTGGATGATGCAGTGATTTGATTTGTTACATACATGTTTACCCTGTGAGCATATTGTTGATGTGATAACAGTTTTTGATTGCTTGTTAGTAAACTGAGTAAACCTTTCTGCTGCAAGTTTGTAAATTTCTCTGTGAAGGCATCAATATCCATCTGCATCTCTTGACACTTCCTTTCCGAAGTCTGTATAAAATTTCTCTTTGTTAGCACCTTCTTTATTGTCAAAATGGTGCTTTTCCTATCAGTGATCTCTAAAGCTACTAACTATTCCTTAGTATTGGTATTCAAAAAATGGATGAGCCTATTGGCCTGCTGAGGCATATTTCCCAATGATGCCCCAGCCCTTTGAATTTTCTCTTGTGCTCTTTCTATTAATTCAATCTGTTCATAGATTGTCTGAATTGACCTTCATTGGTCAGTAATGGATTGGCCAATCTTGGTCCACAAAATCATCTTAATGTCTGCTAGAGGTTTTCGTAAGGTGAGATCCTTTTCCAATGATTTCACCTTGTTTTCCAGGGTCATTACTTCTCTAGTTTTTTTTGCTACTGTTATTTTTTATTTGTCATAGCTCACCTCCAATTTGACTAAATTTTCTTTTGTCTCTTTGAGCTTTGACATTTGAGCTTCCAGCTCTTTCACTGCTTTCATCATTTCTTCCATCTTCATGCTGGTCTCAGTTTCTGTTGTTGGTGTTGCTATAGCATCTGTAGTTACTGGACCTGTGGTTGATGCTGGGATGGTAGGAGGGACTGCTATTGTACCTGTGGGGGGAGCAGTGGCACTTGTTGGAGTTGCTTTAGGTGGCTGGGAGGTGGACTCTCCCTGCTTCTCTTTAATGGCCTTCTCCATTGCTTGCTCTGTTTCTGCCAATCTCTCATTCATTCTCATTAGCAGACTTACCATGTCCTCTTCCTCCTTTTGCTGTGCAACTTCTGCAGTTTTTGGATGCACTGTAATTGGCAACTTTAGTTGCCTTTTGAGGGATGCAATGTCCTCCTCCTTTTTCTTGATTAGTGCTTTGATGCCCTTTGCATCCTTAGGGTTATGCCCCAGCTCGATGATGATTTATTCTAAGGACTTAATCCTATTGTCCTTAGCCAAGGAGGAAGCCTTCTCCAATTCTAATTGGGCAGAGGTATTATGCAATGAATTTTTCAGTTGGTGAGAAAGTAATGCCTTATTTGCCAAGGTGGCATACACCATCTCCCAAGTTTGTTTATGTAACTCAATCTAGTCAATTGGATGAATATCCTTGGAGAGAACTTCCAGATTGGTTCTTATATAACCAGCAGCTGACTGGGGTTGTTGTGTCTTGGGCTTGAAACAGCGGAGGATCATTTTCTTTTCCTGAATATCATAGGCAGCCATTAGCCTTTGTCGATTAGTAGGTGTTGTCCTCATCAGTTGATTATAAAGTTTCATCCTTACTGGATCTTTTCTAGCTTTTATATCAGTAAAAGTTTCCTTGATGTCTAAGCTTTGTTTGCTTTGAGGCCTGGTGGATGAAACTTCCACCTTATGTTGCCTCTCTAGCTCTTGCTGGAATGAGCTAGCTGAGGTGTCAGGTAGTGGAGATGTTTGTTGCTCAGTTCTTCCCTGCCCTCTCATGGTGCTTGTGGTGTCTTCCACAAATTCCTCTTCTGAATATGGATTCAACCTCTGCCTCTTATCTCCTGTTGGTTGTGATGGTCCACTGGCAGGGGCATCCTCTTCTCTGTCTCTCTTTCTGCTTTTTTCCTCATTTTGAGGAGTCTATAGAACAGGGGCTTTAGATGTCTTGGTTTGAGCTAGGGGAGCTTGCTCTTCACCCTGTTCTTGTGTTGTAGAGGGATGATCAGCCATGGTTTATTGTTCTGCATCCATTACTTCCTTATCCTTTGTTGTTGAGCTGGCCTTTCGTGCTGCTTGCTCTGAGCTCTCAGCAAAAGATGTATCCCCTCTAATGTGGTGGGGCAGCTTGAAAGCTACCTGTCCAAAAGAGTCTAGGTCAAGTGTTTTCTCAAGCTCTTTCATTTCTTTTTCCAATTTCTCTTCTCCAGTCAACTCTTCAAACAGTGTGCCCTCTAGCCACTCTTGTTGATTGGAATATTGCTGGATTTCAAGGATTGGACAGTGAACATATGCTGGCAGCTTATTTTTTACTTTCCTATAGCTTATAAAATGATTGGGGTCATATGGTGCCCAATAGAAACTCTGTTTTAGTCTAAGTTTCTGCCCTAAAATCTCATTAGCTTCTAGCCAGGCTTCCCTCTGATTGAAGGTGAAAGGGCCTAGTTGATTCCTTATTTTAAGTTGTACCTTTTGCTTGGCCTCAAAGAAATGGATTACATTTGCCTGGATGAATTGTCTAAAGTATTCCAGGGAAAACAAGTGCATTGGCACATATCTTGGCAATTTATAGGGGCTCATCTCACAGCCATATATCCTAATCACAGCGTGATTCTAGTAAAAGTACCAGTCACCTATGCTATAGCTCTTGGAGAGCTGTAGAATTCTCTTCATTTCACCAGAAAGTCTGTCTAGAGGACTTGTTATCAATAAAGAGGTGGCTGGATATATGAATAGATCAATAAATTCACAATAAGTGTAAGGAGAATAGTAGACATGGTGGAAGACTGGGGTCCAGAAGATTACAAACCTTGGCTCTCCCTTGACATCAAATTTTCTGAGGGGAACTTGAAAACTATCTGGCTGATAGTAGAGCAACAAATGGTATATATATGATGTGTATTTAAACACTCCTTCTCTATCCATACTCATGAATTGTTCATGGATCTTATTAGCAATGTAGGTGGCATAATCATACTTAACAGTAGGGGGCTGTCCTGGAGAAAAGATGGATA
Source organism: Pinus taeda (assembly GCA_000404065.3). NCBI lineage: Eukaryota > Viridiplantae > Streptophyta > Pinopsida > Pinales > Pinaceae > Pinus > Pinus taeda. The sequence goes on from APFE030490267.1 coordinate 15,759, forward strand.
ATAGGACCAATGTGGTCTCATCTACATACTCACTGGTTTTGAATCCCAGGATGTAGGCTATCATGTCAATGATAAACTTTCCTGCTTCATTGAACCAAGTGTCCAGGTATGGAGGAGGTTCATGTGGTTGACAATTGGGTTTCATAAATGTTTTGCTAATCCTGGTTATCTCTACACTTGGCAATTTGGCACCTTGGTCAAGCAGAAATCCCAAGGTAAGAGGAGTCAATGGTTCAGTTGGTTTGAAATGCAACATCTTATTTATTGATTCAGGGGTGATATAGAACAGAATTGTCCCAGAAGGAGACATCACTACCCTTTGGGTGGGTTCATAATTGGCATGGCATTGGTGAATGAGGTCAGGAAAAACATTCACACAAGGAAGGTAGTACATGGGCATATTGGACTCCCAAATCCCAAAGATGTCAGTTTTGTTTCTATGGTTGTTCCTGATCTCACAAAAGGCCTGGAGATGAGATGTGCTACCCATTATGCTATTAATCTGGAAATCCTTGTCAGTTAGGGGTAAACACTCCAGTTCTTTATGTGGAGCATTGAGAGGAGACACATTGAGGGCTACTAGGGCAGGGGCTGCCATCTTTATAAGTTCTCAGGTGTTTTTTGAGTGAGATGTGGACTTTTATAGCAGTAGTGGGAAAAAAATAGAGGCCCTGAGGCTTTTTCAAATAATTTGCAAATTGGAGCTTTGTTTTGACTCTGGTGGGCAGAAATTGAAGCAAAAGGATGAAGCTTGAAGGATTTATCTTGCAAGGGAGGAGTAGAAATGGTTTCAAGGCCTTTCCTTTAGCAATTATGGACCAAACAGATCTTGAGCTCAGCTAAAATTGGAGGGATTTTGCTGAGTGGGGTGGAATTGGCAGTTTGTATAGCAAATTGTGAGCAAACTATTAGTTTCAGTGGGCAATTTTGGAAATGGAAATCAATCAGGGAGCTTGGGAGAAAGACTTAGGTGAATTCTTGTTTTTCTCGGCCCGCTGGGGGAATTGTACAGAGAGGTATGCAATGTGCAGTTTTTTGATGAATGAGTGGTCCTTGTGGGCTTGTGTGTAGTAGCAGGGTGAAATTTGACAAGCTTCTAGGACTGCCCAAACAATTTTCACATTGAAAAATCGAAATTGAGAGGGTTTATCATAGAATGACGGTAAATACCTGTTTTTTCACAGTGTGCTGGAGCTATTGACTGGTTGGGAGATGATTTCCAGAGTGGAGCGCCGAGCTAAGGTGGTCGAGGTGGCGGACTGAAGGTTTGCTGGTGAACTCATCATTGTTTGCATGCAAAATCTCAGCAAAGTTACACAATGAAAATGGTAAAAAGCAAACGTTTTTACGGGTTTTTTAACAAAAATCAGATTTTTGGCACTTTTTGTGATGATGTCATCATGATGTAGATTTTTTGTCGTGTAGCAGGGGTACGAAAGGTGACGTGGCAGATGATTTGGCGCTAAGGTGGAAATGGTGATGTGGTGCTGACGTGGTTGTGATGTCATTAGATGACATCAGCGGCAGGGAGCAAGGGCAGTAAGTGGTTTCATCGCACCGCTTTTGGGGTGGCAGCGGTATTGAGCGGGGGGGTCGCAATACACGCGGGTGAGCTACGCGTGTCCTTGGTACGGCGGCGAAACCTCCATTTTCCCGGGACATATCGTTCTAACGGTGGGGGCATGGTGATACGATTCCACACCATCGGATCTGAGGGCCCCGATCCAACAGTCGACAATGATTTGTAAGTTTCGGGGGTGTGGCATGGGGACCCACTTTAATTTTTTGCGATTTTGTAAGGTTTTTCGGTGTATTTCGGACTTTGGAAAAGTGGGTTTTTGAGGAAAAAATGCGGATTTCGGCTATTTTATTTAGCCAGAGGCCAAAAAAGTCCCGATGGGCACATGGAGGGTTGTTATTGGCCCCAGGTGGACCAATAACTCCCTAGAAAAATTTAAAATATGGCTATAGTTAGCCAAGGGTTGGGATATTATATTTTTTTAGGGATTTTTGTGTTTTTATACATAGTAAGGGGGGGGAATATACATAGGAGCTATATAATAAAGTTAGTAGGTTAATATGATTATGTGGGATGGGTTTGTATGGTTTAGGCTACGTTTATAGAGTGACAACTTAGGCAAGGGGGGAATGAAAGGATGCCAAGTGGTGAAGTTTAGGAAACTTTGGTAAGATAGAATAAAGACTTTTTACACAAGAAATGTGGCTTGTTTTTCCTAGGTAAAACATCTTTTCACTTTGTTTTGCTATGGGATGAAGTGGACTAAAGGTAATGAGCAGATCCCATTGCCCTTTGGGGGGAATGTTAGTAAGTGTTTCTTGGGAAAATGGGGAGGGGAATTAGTCATGCTCCATTTGTTGTGTAGCCACCTTGCCATGGTACTTTATGATTTTATGAGATGGCAACTTGTTCCAAAGGAGCAAATTGCTCACAAACCATGCTTCTATACCATAAAAATTCCTACCCAACCTAGTATACCTAAAATTTTCTCTTCATTTTCATTGGGTGCATTTGAACTAGCAAACCCAGATTCTTCTCTTTTCTTTTAGCTACCCTCCTATCTAAGTGTACCCTTATTTCTTCCAGGGCTCAGATTAAGCTGTTGAGACCCTTTGCTTCTCTACCTGACTACTTACCTACCAGCCTTGAAATGTTTGTGAAGACCTTTATTCTCTATCCTAAGACAAGTAAATTTAAACATGATCTAGCCAGGATTAGGCTGTCTGGCTAATCATCAATTGTGGCAAGAGTTAACCGCCTATACATGGTGAAAATTGATCAAAACATGGAATCTTTTCAACATGACAAGAATGAACATTTTTGGCACTTCCCCAGTCAATCATGAAACATGAAACCTATTGGTATAGGAAGATAATAGTGGCTCCACTTGGGGATGGCTTTTCCTAGTGAAAAGTCAAGAACAGCAGGTCAGATGGCCTTATATTTAGTTCTTTTTTGTATTCTGAAATTTCTCCTTTGTTGTTCACAAAATGGCTCCTCTACAATGCCTGTATTTCTCATGAACGCATTCCAAAAATTACAACTTTGTTTTGGGTACTCTGTTTGATTATTTCTTATCATTTTCATAGCTCCCAAGTCTGATTCTTTAGCTTCTTTTGATATGATAAAAATATAATACCCAAAGGTGGCACAATTCCTTGCTTTTTACTCAAAATTTGTTGTAACTTATTCCCTATCCTATTGTTGTAATAAACTAAAGAAAGTAAACACTACTATGTACAAGTTGAAGTGTTGTATTTTCAACAAAGTGGCTGAAAATAGTGCTTCAGCATTCTGCCATTGACTGGTCCCTCATCTACCTCTGTTCCATCTAGACTTTTCAAAAAGCAGGTGTTCTTTCCTTGTACAATCTGAATGATAAATGGTCCTCTCCATAAGAAATCAAATTTTCCATGTTTTCCCATATCTTCTCTTCTGGAATCCCACTTTAAAACTTTATCCCCAATAAAGAAATCCTCTGCTTTGGTTCTTTTATCAAATATCTTCTTAAGTTTTTCTTGTAGAACTTGGGCTCTGTGATAGACCTCTTCCCTTGTCTGCTGCAAGTGAATAGTTTGATTGATCCTTCTCTGAATATCATTAGGTTTTGCTTGTATCTCTTGTAACAGCTTTATCACTGGGATTCCCAAAGAAGAAGGGAAAACTTCCTCCATTCCATAAACCAATTGATAGGGATTGGTCCCAATAGATCTCTTGGTGGTCAATTTGTCTGCCCATAGGGCATTCACAAGCTTTTTATGCCAGTTTTTCTTATTCTCCTCCAAGACTTTCTTAATGATGTTGATCAAGCTCTTGTTGGAGGTTTTAGCTAAGTCATTACCTTGAGGGTAATAGGCTATGGAATGGCCCAAGGTAATGTGGTATTTGTGACAGAAATTAATCATTTTCTTAGACTTAAAGGCAGCAGCATTGTCTGTAATAATTTTCTCCAGACAGCCAAACCTAGACAAGATGTTGGTCTCAAGGAATTGAATGATTATTGAGTCATTGGCTTGCCTGCAAGGGATGGAGTCTATCCACTTGGTAAAATAGTATGTAGCAGTCAAAATCCACTTGTGCTGGCCAGAGGATGAAGGGTGGATTTCCCCAATGAAGTCCAAGCCCCATCGTTGAAATGGTTTCTTAGTGGAAATGGGATTGAGGGGTAGAGGCAACAACATTTTCTTGCCTTCAAAAATTTGGCATTTGTGGCAAGAAGTTACATATTTTTTCACATCAATAAATAGGGTGGGCCAATAAAATCCATCCCTTAGGATTTTATTAGTATTTGATTTCCAATACAAATGTCCACCACAATCCCCTGCATGAAATTCTTTAAGTACTTTGTCAATTTCTTCTTTGATTAGAGAATTTAATAAAACACCTTCATGGTTTTTCCAAAAGAGAACATGATCTAAAATGTAGAACTTGGAAGCTTTCATTTTCAAAAATATTTTCTTAGTTCTGGATAATCCTGGAGGAGCTTGCAGGTTTAATAATACAAAAGATATGTCAGCATACCAAGGTGATTGTAAAAAGGCTTGATTGATCTGTGGAGTCGCCATCTCCTACTTATTATCCAATTGATTTATGTCAAGGGCTTGAAAGTTAGTTTCAGTCATGAGTTTAGCTAGTCCTTGTCCTTTTGTTAGTTTTGTTGGTTTAATTTCAATGTCATATTCCAGTATGGTAGCTATCCATTTGCCCCTTTTGCCTTCAATGCCTTCTTGGGTCAGGATGTCTTTAACAACAGCGTTGGGCACATAAGCGATCACATGAGAGTACAAGATGTAAACTCTGAAGTCCTTGATGGCCTTTACAAGGGCATATGCTTGTTTCTCCATGATTTGATATTTAAGTGGAGCATCTCTAAGGGCTTTGCTGAAGAAGGCTATGGGTTTTTCACATCCCTGGTCATCTTTTTGGAGCAAAACAACATCAATTTTATGTTCTGATGCAAATGAGAATATGATAAAGTCTTTGTCAAAATTGGGGCTTGTGAGGACTGGTGTTTGAGTTAAAGCTTTTTTTATTTCTTCAAAGGCTTTCTTAGTTTCCATTGTCCATTTAACCTTGGAGTCCTTTTTGAGCATGTTGTTCAGCAATCTTATTAGCTTAGCCAGATTTGGTATGCATCTTCTAAGAAAGTTGATCTTTCCCAAAAAGGCTTGTAGTTCTTTAATGTTTCTGGGGCGAGGGACTTGTAAGATGGCTTGTATTCTATCTGGGTCAATTCTAATGCCTTCTTTGGAGATGATATGGCTAAATAATTTTCCTTCTTCTAGGCCAAACAATGATTTCTTTGGATTTAATGATATACCATATTTTCTGCAAATTAAGAATACTTGCCTTAGATGGTCTAGGTGCTCTTGATCTGATTTGGAGAAGGCTGTAAGGTCATCTAGGTAAATGACTAAAAATTCATGGATTTCTTTAGCAAAAGCAATATCCATGGCTCTTTGAAAAGTTGCTCCTGCATTCTTGAGTCCAAAAGGCATTTTTACATATTTGAATGTTCTCCAAGGGGTTGTGAAAGCAGTTTTGTCTTGGTCATCAAGGTGCATTAGGATTTGATTGAAGCCTGAGAATCCATCTAACAGTGATATCCTTGAAGCACCCACTACCCTTTACAGGATGTGATCCATTTTGGGCAAAGGGTAATTATCCTTTAGAGAGACTTTGTTCAAATTTCTCAAATCAACACATAACCTTATGCCCCCTATCTTCTTTCTAGTGGGAACTAAATTTGAAACCCATTCTGAGAATCTAATTGGAGCTATAGTTCCAGCTTCATACATTCTCTTAACTTCTTTCTCAATCAAAGGAAGGAGCACCGTGTTGACCCTCCTAAGTTTCTGTTTGAAAGGTTTTTGGTTTTCTTTGAGAGGTATTATGTGTTGGATTACTACAGTATCATAAGACTTTAGGTCCTCATAACTCCATGCAAAGACATCTTGAAATTCTTTGAATAATTCAATATACTTGAGTTTTTGGTCAGGAGGTAGAGCTTTGGACAATTTTATCATGTTGAGATTTTCTGCAATTCCTAAATTATAGTCCTCAATTTCTGCATTTAATGGCTGCATTTTAGGTTTCTTATAGATGTCATTTGAGTCAAAAATGTCATATAAAGGAGTGAGGCCTGTAGGTAGAAAATTATCCTTCAGCTCAATGACTTCACACTCTGCTGAAATTGCATCCTCACCTTCTTTTTCATGAAGTTGCTGTAAATCTATTTTAGTGAACTTGGTGGGATGTAGAAGTTGGTTTGTTGTTTTAGCAGAGATATGTGTTTCAACTTTGTCCATTGGATTGATTTCCTCTATAGGGTTGGTATCCATTTTTGTGCTTGTGAACTCTTCTTTCAAAGTCAGGAAATTGTCGATTTGTGTATCATTTTCAAATACTTGCCATTTTTTGACATTATTGGCACTACAGGTCTATGTTTTATTTCAGCAGTGAATAGGTGATTAGGCTTGAATGGCAATTTGCAAATGCTTGCAAAAGTTTCTAGACTATGGGCATGCAGATTTTTATTCCTTAGAATCTTGGTCAGTTGGGTTTCAAGAAAGGTGTTTAGAATTTCCATTGTAGCAGCTCTATATGACCTTAGCCTAACATCATTTGTGATGAAGTTACCCTTTATTTGTTGAATGATGAGGTCAGAGTCCCCCAAAATTGATATCCAAGCTGCACCTAAGTTTTTTATCACTTTGAGCCCTAAGAGGAGGGCTTCATACTCGGCCATGTTGTTAGTGCACCTAAAATTCAATCTAAATGCATGTCCTTCAGTGTGATAATCCTTCACATTATGTATACAAAACCCTGCCCCTGCTCCTAGCTCATTAACAGATCCATCAAACTCTAGACACCATAGGTTTTCTTGATTTGAACTGGTACTAGGAGCTTTTTCCATTTGCTCAGCAGGGATAGTTGGATTTACAGTCTCATAGGATTGTTTATGTGTGACTGTTAATTTATTGTTTTCCAAGATTTCTTGAATCTGAACTATGGATTCTTTGTCTAGGGATTCATCCTGACTTAAAGTCACCATTTTTACATCAGTTTGGGTTTGAATCTCAGTGTTGTATAAGATAAAACGGTCCATGTCTGAATGTATATAATTAATGGGAAAGTTTTGGGGTTTTTCTTGACTACTTACCACATACTTCATCAAAGTTTCTTGGTATAGCCTTTTAGGCTGGCCAAATACTGAGATAATGGCATAAGACATGTCTAGTTGCAAAGACCCTTGTAGCTTGGCACCCCAGGATCTGGATAACAGCATTCCATACTTGGGTGGAACATCAGCTACCACCACATCCATGAGAATTGTCTTGGATGGATATTGGACTAATGACACACATAGATCTTTGATTAAGCCTAGACACTGGACCTGACTGGAATCAAAGGAAAACAAGTCTTTGTATGGCCTTGTGATATCTAGGTCCAATTTTTCCATGACAGATTTGGGCATCAGATTATGTGAAGCTCCTGAATCAAGCATTGCATTGTGAAGCACCTTGTCATGAATGTTTAGACTCACATAAAAGGGAGGGACACCTCCATCTACTGTTTTACCATTTGCTTCAAGGCCAAATATAAGTTCTGGTTGATCATCAAGGATGTTCATTGAGTCTTTGTTTTCGGAAAGTTGTAATGATCTGCTGATTTTTTCCCTAAAAACTTCGTGCCTAGCTAATTCAGATAATGGGATGGACACTTTTAACTTACTTATTTCAGCCTCCATATTAAAGGGTTTTTCTATTTGTGTTTTGGTATTTTGGGCAACAAGGTTGTGTCTTTCAACTGAGTTTTCAACAACTGCCTCTTTCGTTGGAATATTATGATGAATTAGGGTTGCTTTCTCACCATCTTCCAAAGGTTCTTCTACCACTTCTATGAGTGGAGAGGCAGATGTAGGATGTTGTTTTGATTTATTTTTGTCTGAAACATCTTCAATTGTTGGACTATTAGGATTGGAAGTGGATTTAGGGATGATTGGTACATGAGAGTCCTTGAGTTTAGTTTTGGTAGGTTTCTTGATTATCTTTTGCTTGGAATCATCAGGGATGTCTATTCTCCTACTTCTCAAGTTGTATTGCTTGTGGACTTCATACACAGTTGTTTCATACCCTTGCTTAAAATCAAAGGATTCCCTTGATTTCATTTGACACTAACCAAGGGTATGAGCTTCTTGGTCTTCTTGAGTTAGGAAAATTGGTTGGCCACTATTGAGACCCATTAGGTTAATGTGGGGGTCCTCTGTTGGTTCACTAGATGTGGAAGCTTCTACATAGTTTTCTTGGAAGGGAGGCCTTATGTTTTGGTCTGGACCAACTTTTCCTACATTGGGGTTTTGATTTTTTCTAAATTTTGGATTTATTGCATTGTTGTTTGGTTGGATTTCTCATGAAGATTTCCTCTCAATAGTTTCGACTCTATCTCCCTGCCTATCCATGCCTTTAATAATTGCATCAAGTTTCTGTTCAAAGGCAGAGGGTTCCTCTTTGAAAGTTCTTCTTCTTTCATTTCTAGCTCGATTTCGTTTGGAAATTAGATTTTTTTCAACACTCACAGCTATACTCTACATATCTTCAAGGCTAGGAGGAGCTCTCTCCCTAAGCTAGTAAGCCATCTCTGAGTCAAATCCATCAGGTAATTTGATCAATGCTAAGTCTGGTGGTGGTCTAAGATTTATTGGGATAGAAAGGTATGTATTGTTGAATCTGGCACAATAATCTTGGACACTCTCTTGTGGGCCTTTTTTTAAATTCTCATATTCAGTTAAGATGTGTAAAGGGTCCTTTTTCTTCTCCCACCTATTTAGGAAATTTTGATAAAGGGCATCTGGATTAGCTATGGTGTTTGTAGGGAGTGACCTAAATGATGCCCTTACATCACCAATTAAGCTCTGGACAAAAATTTTCATCCTAACATCATTATCATCAATCTCATAGTTTTCAAAATAGTCTGTCATCCTCTTGGTATTTTGTTGAGCAATGTAAGTGCATGTACCATCAAAGTAGGTAATTTTTCCCTGGTAATCCTGTGGCATAGCCCCTAGATTGGCAGGCAACTGCAGGGGAGCATATCTATTTGCCATGTTAGCAGGGAAAAGTGGGACAACCGGAAGCATAGGGATGGGAGTTGACATAAGTGTTGTGGATGGATGGCTAGAAAAGAGATTTTGGAGTAATACAGGTGAAATGGAAGAAGCTACAATAATAGGAAGAAGAGTTTGAGAATTTGCTACAGTAGGTTTAATTTGAATGGGTTTCTGCTGGAGTGGTTCAAGATTTGAATCAGTAGAACTCTCTTGGTTTTCTAGTTTCCTAAGGCTCTTAGCAATCATATTTGGATTGTCAAAAATAGCTGGAGGATCTAGGTCTGGGTTTGACCTTGTGTATCGAGTTTTCTTCTTTGGAGCCAGCTTCTAAGTATGTTTTAGTATTTTCTAGGAATACTTGGAGGATACAAGTTTTGACAATGTTTTGAAGGAAGCTAGTGAAATGTAGGAGGATTTGGGGCTTTCCTTCAGGGAGGTTTGAAATAAGGATGGCCAAACAAATCATTGAGACAACTGTTTAGAATCTAAAGCGACTGGAGTTGGACCGAAGTAGCTTTAGGGATTTAGACAGTAGTAACAAACATTCATTTAGTCCTGGAGTCGCCAATGATGTTATCACTCAGGTTGTTCCCCAAAACTTGTGAGAAAAGGGAATACAGCCGAGGTAACCACTAACCAACCTTTTAGATGCAATTTCTAGCCAAACTGCATCCAGAGAGGGCTCTCTCTATATGATTTAACTTTGTTTATTTGAAGTTTTTATGCTAGTTACGATGTGCAGAGGTCTGTTTTTAATGGGTTTGGATGGTGATTTCAAACAGAGGTAGGATGCAAGTCTAAAAGAGTTAATTCCATTGGGCAATGGAGTCTATGAAGTTGGACTGCTGAGTGTGTTTCTGTGATGATGGGCAATACTACAGAGCAAGATAATCAGTTTTGGAACAATATTGAAATCTAGTGATTGATGGGATGTCAGCTAGGGGATATAGGGCAGTCAAGAATCCCTTATCATGGTGGCAGAGGGAAGGTGCTTGAATATTTTCAAGGAGCAGTGAAGAATTCTTGACAATTTTCAGAATGAAGGAATTAGTAGAAATAGAAGCATTTAAGAATTTCCATTTATGCTAATTGTGAAGAAAACATAAATAACAGCAAGAATTGAACACAAAGTGTATTTAAACAAGTTCTAGGCTATTCTTTTTCCCTGTTGTTAAGACTATAAACATATATGAGATTTGCAAACATAGAAAACACAAACAACACAGTTAGAATAACTTATTGAGCCAAAGAAAGACACAGGAATGCTATAGCAGATTCCAGATTCATCACATCCACATTCAGAAGGTCTAGTAGCAATGCATTTCAATGCCCTTTGTATTAATAAATATTTGAGTTACAACGCAGTTCAATCAGAGAATCACCAACCCCAAATACACTCCTTGGGGAGGTATTTATAACAAAGAGATTTACAAAATATCTTGTGGATAAGATATGAAACAATAACTCAGTTTACCTACTCTGTCAGAGAAATGAATGCAAAAATAAAGGTAGGAGTTATTGTGGCTGAGCTGGATTCTTTAATTGACTAGATATTTTAGACTTTTTACCCAGGAATTCAGCCGGTAATTATGTCCTTGATTTTCCTTCCTGTGTTGTTGTCCTGATCTGTTCACCTGCTCTTGATTCATCTTTAATGTGTCTTGATCCTCACTTGAGCTCTTTTCTTGATATCTGCCCCATGTCCTACTTTTTGACCAAGTGTAAGGAGGTAGCAAGATCCAAATTACTTAGGCAAAACTTCCATCATACTCTGCCACCAGTGTTCTGTGGGCAACTGATGTCTTTGTATTTTTACCAGTATTTCATCAGCCTCAGTATACCTATAAAAGTTAGGCGTGACTTCAAAAAGATTATTTATTTCATGTTCTATAAAAAACAATCCTTCCAATTTGTTATACAAGCTATGTCCGAAAGGAGGTCCTGTATCCTTTAAAATTCTGGATGATGCAGTGATTTGATTTGTTACATACATGTTTACCCTGTGAGCATATTGTTGATGTGATAACAGTTTTTTATTTCCTTTTAGTGAACTGGGTAAACCTTTCTACTGCAAGTTTGTAAATTTCTCTGTGAAGGCATCAATATCCATCTGCATCTCTTGACACTTCCTTCCCAAAGTCTGTATAATACTTCTCATTGTTAGCACCTTCTTTATTGTCAAAATGGTGCATGTCCTATCAGTGATCTCTAAATCTCTTAACTGTTCCTTAGTATTGGTATTCAAAAAATGGATGAGCCTATTGGCCTGCTCAGGCATATTTCCTAATGATTCCCTGGCCCTTTGAATTTGCTCTTGTGCTCTTTCTATTAATTCAATCTATTCATAGATTGTCTGAATTGACCTCCATTGGTTAGTAATGGACTAGCCAATCTTGGTCCACAGAATCATCTTAATGTCTGCTAGAGGTTTTCGTAAGGTGAGATCCTTTTCCAATGATTTCACCTTGTTTTCCAGGGTCTTTACTTCTCTAGTTTTTTCTGCTACTGTTATTTTTGATTTGTCATAGCTCACTTCCAATTTGGCTAACTTTTCTTTTGTCTCTTTGAGCTCTGACATTTGAGCTTCCAGCTCTTCCACTTCTTTCATCATTTCTTCCATCTTCATGCTGGTCTCGGGCTCTCTTGTTGGTGCTGTTGTAGCATCTGTGGTTGTTGGACCTATGGTTGATGCTGGGATGGTAGGAGGGACTGTTGTTGTACCTATGGGGGGAGCAGTGGCACTTATTGGAGTTGCTTCAGGTGGCTGCGAGGTGGACTCTCCCTACTTCTCTTTAATGGCCTTCTCCACTGCTTGCTCTATTTCTGCCAATCTCTCATTCATTCTCATTAGCATACTTACCATGTCCTCGTCCTCCTTTTGTTGTGCAACTTCTGCAGTTTGTGGATGCACTGTAATTGGCAACTTTAGTTGCCTTTTGAGGGTTGCAATGTCCTCCTCCTTTTTCTTGATTAGTGCTTTGATGCCCTTTTCATCCTTAGGGTTATGCCCCAACTCGATGATGATTTCTTCTAAGGACTTAATCCTATTGTCCTTAGCCAAGGAAGAAGCCTTCTCCAATTCTAATTGGGTAGAGGTATTGTGCAATGAATTTTGCAGTTGGTGAGCAAGCAATGCCTTATCTACCAAGGTGGCATACACCATCTCCCAAGTTTGTTTATGTAACTCAGGATGAATATCCTTGGAGAGAACTTCCAGATTGGTTCTTATATAATCAGCAGCTGACTGGGGTTGTTGTGTCTTGGGCTTCAAATGGCAGAGGATCATTTTCTTTTCCTGAATATCATAGGTAGCCATTAGCCTTCGTCGATTAGTAGGTGTTGTCCTCATCATTTGATTATAAAGTTGCATCCTTACTGGATCTTTTTCTAGCTTTTATATCAGTAAAATTTTTCTTGATGTCTGAGCTTTGTTTTGCTTTGAGGCCTGGTGGATGAAACTTCCACGTTATGTTGCCTCTCTAGCTCTTGCTGGAATGAGCTAGTTGAGGTGCCAGGTAGTGGAGATGTTTGTTGCTCAGTTTCTTCCCTGCCCTCTCATGGTTCTTGTGGTGTCTTCCACAAATTCCTCTTTTGAATATGGATTCAACCTCTGCCTCTTATCTCCTGTTGGTTGTGATGGTCCACTGGTAGGGGCATCCTCTTCTCTGTCTCTCCTACTACTGTTTTCCTCATTTTGAGGATTCTGTAGAACATGGGCTTCAGATGTCTTGGTTTGAGCTGGGGGAGCTTGCTCTTCACCCTGTTCTTGTGTTGTATAGGGATGATCAGCCATGGTCTGTTGTTCTGCATCCATTACTTCCTTGCCCTTTGTTCCTGAGCTGGCCTTTCGTGCTGCTTGCTCTAAGCTCTCAGCAAAAGATGTATCCCCTCTAATGTGCTGGGGCAGCTTGAAAGCTACCTATCCAAAAGAGTCTAGGTCAAGTGTTTTCTCAAGCTCTTTCATTTCTTTTTCCAATTTCTCTTCTCTAGTCAACTCTTCAAATAGTGTGCCCTCTAGCCACTCTTGTTGATTCGCATATTGCAGGATTTCAGGGATTACACAGTGAACATATGCTGGTAGCTTATTTTTTACTTTCCTATAGCTTATAAAATGATTGGGGTCATATGGTGCCCAATAGAAACTCTGTTTTAGTCTAAGTTTCTACCCTAAAATATCATCAGCTTCTGGCCAGGCTTCCCTCTGATTGAAGGTGAAAGGGCCTAGTTGATTCCTTATTTTAAGTTGTACCTTTTTCTTGGCCTCAAAGAAATGGATTACATCTGCCTGGATGAATTGTCTAAAGTATTCCAGGGCAAACAAGCGCATTGGCACATATCTTGGCAATTTATAGGGGCTCAGCTCACAGCCATATATCCTAACCACAGTGTGATTCTGGTAAAAGTACCAATCACCTATGCTATAGCTCTTGGAGAGCTGTAGAATTCTCTTCATTTCACTAGAAAGTCTGTCTGGAGGACTTGTTATCAGTAAAGAGGTGGCTGGATATATGAATAGATCAATAAATTCACAATAAGTGTAAGGAGAATAGTAGACATGGTGGAAGAATGGGGTCGAGAAGATTACATACCTTGCCTCTCCCTTGACATCAAATTTTTTGAGGGGAACTTGAAAACTATCTGGCTGATAGAAGAGAAACAAATGGTATATATATGATGTGTATTTAAACACTCCTTCTCTATCCATGCTCATGAATTGTCCATGGATCTTATTAGCAATGTAGGTGGCATAGTCATACTTGACAGCAGGGGGTTGTACTGGAGAAAAGATGGATAATAGGACCAATGTGGTCTCATCTACATACTCACTGGTTTTGAATCCCAGGATGTAGGCTATCATGCCAATAATAAAATTTCTTGCTTCATTGAACCAAGTGTCCAGGTATGAAGGAGGTTCCTGTGTGTTAGAGTCGGTCTTGAGCCCTCCATCAGCAATCAAAACTCTTTGCATTTTTCATAGGTAGGTGTCTCATCAGTGTCAATTTTTTGCATCCCGTTAGGCATGCCATAACCCTGATGGAGGAGCTGATGTGTTTATATCCCTCTTGGCATTGATGGTTTAAGTCATTTAAGTTATTAAAGCTCTTTCAAGCTTGTCTTGTCTTCTCTTGAGGTCAATTTCCTAGATCTAGGGTTTTGGTCAAAAATATTACAAGGTCATGTGTTTAAAAGTCAATGAGTGTTCAGTAAGCCAGAGGGATGATTGTAAAGGTGTTTCTTCTAAATTTTTTATCTGGTACAGTTAATCTTCACCTTGGATTTAAAAACCCTGTTTTTTAAAGCCAAGGTCATTTTTCATTTATTTGTAAAAAGTGATGAAATTCCAAAAGTCTTCAGTGAACAAAATGCAACCCTAGTCCCCTTGCCAAGGTCCCTCAGATGATCTACCTGCAAAAAGAATCAAGCAAAAGCATTAAATCAGTCAATTTCAGGACAAAAGGAAACCACAAAGACAACAACATGTAAAGTTTAAAGGTGTCATGAGAAAACATTAGAAAGTGGGTTTTGGGCATGAAATTTTTTCAAATGAAACTTATAAAGGCCCAAACTCCCTCCTTGCACTCTCATTGTGTATTCATAACCCTTGCAAGAGTGATTGGGCGCACTTCCAAGTGAATTGAGGCAAAATCGGGCTCAGGACAGGTGCGCGACAGGTCAGGATAGGTGCGTGACTTGTTGGGAGGTGCGCGACATGTCAGAGGGTCTCACATAGTGGAATTTTGCAACGGGCGTGACATGTTGAGAGGGGTGTGACATGTTGGGCATGCTGAGCAACATGTCAAGCTAGCTTCCCCCAGCTCATTTCAGAATTTCTCAAGCCCCCTTTACTTCATCAAATTGCCTGAGGTAGGCCCTTCAAACTTGTGAATAGTTGCTAGATTAGTTGGGAAACATCATGAATGTGCTTGTAATGATCAAATTGGGCAAGAAGAAACACTCCATATGGCTGTTTAGAAATTTGTAAAAGGTGCTAGGGTTTATTGCTGTTTCATTTTTTTCCCTTGGTCCCATTTCATTTTCCCTATATTTCCATGTCAATTTCCCTTTTATATTTGCAATGAAATAAACCCTACCCCTTTCCCTTTCAAAATAAAAAATCAAAACCCTAACCCTACCCCTAATTATATCTATGTAAATACATGAAATTTGATAATGCATGTGCAGTGATGTTTGTAGTGTTCTTCCCTAATTTCCTTGTTTACATATATCCCATTTTCCTTGTAAAAATATAAACCCTACCCCTCTCCCAAAAGCATCAAAAAACAAAGCACTCAAACCCTTATCTTGCTGCACCATATGCATGAGTAACCACAAGAAATTGTTGGTGAATATGTAGAAAGTTTTGTAAATCCCTATTTTCCCCTGTTAATAAATGTATGCATATTCCCATATGTTTACTTTCTATACATGTATTCCCATATGCAATGATTTCTGCAAATGATATTCCAATATTCCTGATTATAAAAATGTATTCCTATTCGCCATAATTGTTCGCATATTTTCCTTAAATTCCCTGTTATGTTCCTATATTCCTAATTCCTTGTAAAAAGATCCCTCCCCTAACATTTCCCTCATGTCCTTGTTCCCTTGAAACAGAATAAAATTCAGCACTTTTACAGGCAGAAACAGCAGTCCAGTTTGTCCACTTTGCTCCTAAACTATGTCAGAAACCGAAACTTATGAGCAAAGTGATGACCAATCATCAACAAAAATTCAGGAACAGAGGCAGCCACGTAGGAGTGGTAAGGGTGGACATCATAAGCGAGAGGAGCCCACCTCTTTGATAGAGTTACAAGCTTGTACTATAGCCGTATCATGTTTTTAGTATATGTCTTGCTACGAATTTTGCGAGAGGATCTCTCAGATTCAGCACCACCGAGGTTTGGCCCGCCTTTTTGTTTTAGATTTGCATGATGGACATGTCAACCTTGCAGGGATAAACTTTATTTTGACACCCGAGGTGATCTCACAGGCTACAGGGATACCTAATGTTGGTGAGGTGTGGAATAAGCGCAAGTTGTTAGATTTTGTTTTCTTTGAGCCTTATGTTCGGCCACAATTCATGAGACATATGGCAGGGGTGTTTCCATTCAGGTTTCTCAGAAGTGAGTATGCTCCCATGGTGAAGCTCATTATGCATTATTTTACTTGTGAGGGCAGATTTTCACTGGTGTACTCATATCACATTCGCCTCTTGATGCATTTCACCCGAGTGAAGATGATGAACATCCCGGTTTTCTTCTTTCAGAACATTCAGAGGATGGTGCCCACGTTGCAGAGGAAGACCCTGGCACAGCAGTACATGAGCCTTTACCATCATGGTTTGATTCAGCTAGTAGTATTGCATCAGTTGACTCAGCAGGGCATCTCATGGGAGGAGTTCATCTCTCGTGAGTTTTTCACAGTACCATCACCGCCACGTCCTGAGGTTGTTCACGAGGAGGGAGTACCATCACATCAGCATGACATCCTTGTTACTAGACATGTCAGCTCCTCACCTCAGGTCACCTATCAGAGAGGCCCAAGGGCCTTAT
>APFE030490269.1:0-13291 GCA_000404065.3 Pinus taeda
AATATTTATTTATCGCATTATATTTTAAATTGAAATTCAATAAATTATATTAAGAAAATTTACATGTTTTAAGTGAATTTAGTTAATAATGGTTGTTTGGGAGAAATGTTGTTATCCTCTCTAGTTAGATTCAATTATCTCATATGGCATATTCAGCTAATAGTGAATATTACTTGTAATGAATTTAAGCCATATAGTTTTTGTTCATATTAAAAATTCTATCCCAAATTATTTAAACTTTGAAAAATTGGTGTCTTTGTTCAAGTATTAAAATTCTATGTCATTCTTAAGATGTGAAGAACTGAAAATGTTTATAGACTTAAAGTACTATAGATGACTATTGTCTATGAAAAGAATATAAAAAGAATTCAAATATCAATAAATAAATTTTAGCAACGAAGTAAAATAATAATATAAAATAAGTGAAATGTAAAAGAAACACAAATATAATAATTATCAACAAAATAATTATGTAAAAGAAATTTGTTTGAAATAAACTAAGAAAATATTTTTTAATGATATATTTAAAATGATAATAATTTTTTTTTTTAATATCTAATTAACGATTATTCAATTTACCTCAATATTTTTAATTTTACTAGGGATAAGTAATAACTTATATAATATTATATAATATATATATATATAATAATATATATATAAGTCGTAAGGCATTTTCCTCTAAAAACAACTTTTCTCTCGTGTTATGTGTACATTCCTGTGTTTTTTATTTAATTCCACCGGTATTAAATTAGTTACAAATTTAGCTATAAACTATAAGACTCACGATGCAGGTTGTTGAAAATAGCAACAAGAAATGCTAAAAATAGAAGTGCTAAAAATATCATTGCTATAAATAGCATTTCAGGATACTTGCCAATTTTAGTTAGTCCCTAAACTAAAATTGAGAATTAAAATTCGAACTTGATCTTAGCAGTTGTTTGTAAAATAATTAATTAATTCATCTTGACTTAATTAGTTGTAGAAAATCAAACATGAAGTCTATGTGAACACATGCAACAATTTCACCTTTGATTGAGGAAGTTATCCCTTGGTTTAGGACATCAAGATGAGTTGTACTTTGAGTTGTAATTAGTTAGCTCAGTTAATTGAGTTAAGTCCAGTTAGATTAGTTCAAATAGTTTGTGAAACTGATTGTGAGTTCAGTTAGTTAATGCATGCATGCATGCATGTAACTACTGCACTTTAGATAACTAATTATTCTCTCATAAATAACTCATACATGTCAGTTCAGCCAGAGACCCAGTTGAGATCAAATGATGGGACAATGTACTATCAATTGTAGGAATATTCCATTCAGGATATCTCTTGCATGCAGAAGGAATTCATTCCTTGGAGATTGCACAGTTACTTCTAAGCTTGATGAGTTGTGTGAGAGGTCAATTCACACAGGTGGCAGCCAGAGGACCCAGGAGAAACTGCGCAAGGAAATAGGAGGATTGGAGGACTGAGGGAAGGCATATTTTTTGTCTATTCAATCTATGAGCAACATTGAGGGATTGTACTGAGAGCTGGATAGCTTGTGAGCTAAAGCTTTGTGTAATCCGGAGATATTTCCACTTGTATGATAATACAGAGATCGAGGTTTTAGCTGAGTCTTTCCCCAGAGTATTCTTCTGTGTTCATGTGTTCTATTTGATCTTGCTCAAAATCGATTAAGCTTCCGCATGTTTGTTTGTAGAAGTAGATCAAGTATTTTGCTTTAGTATATTGCATAATCTGGTGATCTATAGTGGGAAATTCTACATGGTATCAGAGCAAAGGTGATCACAGCGAAGAACAGTATACAAAGAAGTTCGAAGTTCGAAGTTTGAAGTTCTTTATTATAGAATTTGAATTCTTATCACATCTCAAATTTCACCAATGGCGTTCAACGGTTTAAGACTCGAGTATGCCCTTGATGGCAACTCGAATTATATAGCCTGGAAGGATCGTAAGGAAGTGGTATTGGAGGACAACAATTTGATGTACTTCATTGATCAAGAATTCCCCAAACCAGCAACAGCTAATGCCCAAGAATTGGCGGAATGGAAGAAATGTGTGGCTAGAGCGAGGAGAATTCTTCTGGAGGGAGTTTGAAACCACATAGTCTCGAGTCTACATGGGAAGGAGACACCATTTTCAACGTTGAAAACATTGAAAGATCTATATTAGAATAACAACGATCAGAGGAAAATGGCGCTAAAAGACAAGCTTCGAAAAATCAAGTGTGAGCTTTCTAAATCCAACTCTCCATGAGGTTCCATTGGGTCCCAACCCCATAGGCTCTCCAATGCCTCCTCCTACCATGAGCTCTCTAAACCCAAATATCCAATTCTAATCCCATTAATTCTACAAAACCAATAAAATCTTTAAGCACAAACCTTCCAAAAGTACTCTTCAATCCCACTTCTATCGAGCATAAAGTTCCTTGCATTCTCAAGTCTATCTCATTCCACTATCCACTAAAAAAATGTGTCTTATGTCGAGCATGAAGTTCCTTCTAGTCCCAACTCTATCTCATTCTACTATCAACTAAAAGGTGTATCCACTAAGTCTTTCTTCTCATGCATGAAAAGTACTATGTGACAATGTTTTTATGAAATAACCACATGTTTTTGATCTACAAGGATCTAATGGCATATGATTTCAGTCTAATAGCATTTTGACAAATAGCATTTCAATGTTTCTCTCTATCATTTACTACCCATTATGTTTCACTTTTAATTTACTACGCATTATGTTTCATTTTTAATTTACCTTTAAAAGGCTAATTATTAATTATTAATTATTAAAGAGACCGTTCACTAGTTTAATGAGATGTAATGTGGCTCTATTTGTTTGATTATTTTTCCACATATTTATGTTTCACTAATTTATTCTACTTTAACAAACCGTAATTAAAGATTCTCGACTTGTTATAACATTCTGATTTTTCAAATATAATTTTTCTTAAAATAAAAATAACGTTTCTTGTTCTGAAATATTTAAGCATATCATCATGTTTATTTTACTATATCTAATAAGTTTTTATCCATTTATGTTTATTTTACTATATCTAATAAGTTTTTATCCATTTATGTTTTTCTGGGTTTGTACTGATTTTAAATCATTTTTAATTTTTTTACACAATGTAAGTATAATATTTTTATTTATTTGTTGGGAAGAAAGTTGTAAATGGTTATTATTTTAAATATGACTAAAAAATGATAAAAACAAGTTTTGGAAAATTAAAATAAATTGTAAAATTGTAAAATTTCCTTAAATAAAATAAATAATACAATGTTATTAATTATTAATATTAATATAATACTATTAAAAAAATTAGAGAGAAAAAAATATTATTAGATTCAAAAATAAGGGATGATAAATCTAATTTATAGAGAAAAAAATATTATTAGATTAAAAAATGAGGGATGATAAATTTGATTTATAATGAATAATGGTAATACAATTTGAAAATCATAATTGATAACTCATGAAAGTTGAGCTAAATTTTGGAATATCCACAGTAGTGATTATGTTTTGCGGACGTTTCTAATCCCAAAGAGATCCATCCTGAAATTTAGCTCAACAAAAGCTAACCACAAAAATTTGAAATTCAAAACTCATGAATGGTTATTAAGTTAATTTCGTATAACTAATTAATACTTTTTTTCCGAGTTATATGTAATTATCTAGTGATATCATAATATGAATTAGATTATTTATTTTATATAAAAATTTGGATATAATATTTTACAAAATAAATAAGTAAACTTACTTAAAAGAATATAATATAATATTTAATAAGATATGATATTTTCTTTTCTTCTTAAAGGTTCATTCTATAGGGCATATCTTAATGGATATTGATAATGATCACCATCCATTCTCAAATATAAATAAGTAGTACAATTATATTAAAGATATTAATGTGGTTAATATTGTTGAAGGCTTCATCTATATGGACTATTAATAGATATATAACAAAAGAAACTATTGCAACAAAAATATTATTATTAACTTTGATTTTACATGATCCTTAAGAATCTCAGGTCTTGATAAAAATACAAAAGCGTTGAAGAGTTTTTATCTTTTACGACCAAGATATAGGGCAGTTTTTCTAAATTTAGGTATGCTTTGAAAATTCATGGGAAATTGGTGAGCGATCGGATATCAATTTTTTTTTTTTAATTTATTAAAAATCAATGCAACCTAATAAACTTTCTAACACACTACAACCATTGATAATCATGCAGAGGAAGCATATGCTCAACATATTCCCTTGTGAATCAATCCAAAGCATTAATTAAAAAAAAATAAAAAAATCAATGGATCTTCATCCACCTTAAGTTAAAATAAGAAGCCTTCGACTAATTATAGTAATAGTATTTAATTTAATTTTTAAAATTATGATTTAATCCGACATTAAATTCGTTTTTAAGAGTTATTTATTTGTTTTGAATCTATTTTCATGTTGTTTTAATTAGGACATGCACATTTTTTAAATCACGTAATTTTTTAATCAACTTTCTTTCTTTTTTCCAACCAGGTTTGTATTTTGAAGTGATTTATTTCACTCAGTTTGAACATATCTAAAATTAAAACTTGATTACATTTTTTTAAACAATTATTTTTTAAGTTTAATTACAACTCGTTGAATTTATATTTTAATTAATTATATCACAAAAAATATTTATTTATCACATTTAAAATAAATTCAATAAATTATATTGAGAAAATTTACATGTTTTAAGTGAATTGAGTTAATAATGGTTGTTTGGGAGAAATGTTGTTATCCTTTCTAATTGGATTCAATTATCTCATATGGCATATTCAACTAATAATGAATATTACTTGTAATGAATTTAAGCCATATAGTTTTTGTTCATATTAAAAATTCTAAAGAATTCAAATATTAAAGGAATTTGAAAAGAATTCAAATATTAATAAATAATTTTTAGCAATGAAGTAAAATAATAATATAAAATAAGAGAAATGTAAAAGAATCACAATTATAATAATTATCAACAAAAATATTATGTAAAAGTACAACTTGTTGGAAATAAACTAAGAGAAATAATTTTAAATTAATTTTAAAATATAATAAAATATTTATTTTTAATATCTATTAATGATTATTCATATTACTTCAATATTTTATTTACTAGTGATAAATAATAAATACACACGTCATAAGGCATTCTCCTCTGAAAACAACTTCCCTCTCCAGTTATGTGTACAATCCTGTGTCTTTGATTTAGATGTTAGAGGATTAAAATAGTTTGAGCCATTTGATTAATTCGACCGATATTAAATTATTTACAAATTTAGTTATAAATTATAAGACTCGCGATGTAGGTCGACCTCGCTCTTTCTCGACACTATCAATCGAGTGGAATGCTTTTGCTAGATCGACGATGCAAAACTAGAGAAGAAGTCACAATGCAGAGATGGAGACGATGGCTAATGCTTGCTCTGCCATGCCATGGCTTAGGGCATTATTCCTTCTCTTAACATGAACAAAACCAGGCATGATCATAGAGAATGCTGAAAAGGTGAATTCGATCCCCATTCTCTAAAGCATGGTGATCCCCTTGTTATCTCTTGTTATGCGTCAGGCGATGGGCACCACTACCCTCTCATAAAATGGAAGCCATGCGATGAGAGCAGCAGGGAGAAGACTGAGAACAATCCTACAGGTATTTGGAAGTTGTTGGAGCTGAGCCTCCTATCCATGGTCTTCGCCTGTAGAATGACGAACATGTTTTTTTTTGTGACCATGACTTGATTGGATATTTCGCAGGAGAATATGGGCATTGTTCACATAATAGTTTTGAGCCCCTCGATGTATTCGATGGCATAATCCTCTGCAAGGCAACCTTCCTCCAAATATCTGGGCTACACCAATCCCACAAATATTTTCCGCAACTATTGTAAATTTATCAGGAAATCTTCCTTCCTATGCACATTGCAATTTTGTATACAAGTTTGACCTGTAGGGCAATAGGATTTATGGTAGCATCCCTAGAAGCATTATCAAATGCCAAAAGCTGGTGTACATTGAATTGAGCCAAAATAATTTGACTGGAGTGAGCACTCATGAACTAGCAAGTCTTCTCTACCTTGATGTTCTTCATCTGTCCCATAATGCCCTCACAGGGATGGTTCCCCTAGAATTCCAAAATTGTGTTCCCTTAGAATGTTTCAATGTCTCCTTCAATCATCTCTCAAGCCCTGTGCCTTCAGATGGGCTTTTCAGAAGCATAGACAATAATTTTTTCGTAGGAAACCCAAGTCTTAGTGGCAAAGTCCTACCAGAGTCTCAATGCACGAGTTTAAATGACCCTTAACTCACTTCTTCCTCATATTACATGCTATATACTAAGAATAAATTTTGTAATATATGGGAGATTATATGGTTGCCTAGTCTAGTAGTATTCATTCTCATAGTTGGAAAAACATGCTGCTATAACCAGTTTATAGGTCATGCTGGTGGTGGGAAATACAAGGAGGAAAAGCTTCAAGAGGACCAATGGAATATGACTGCCTTCTAAGAACTGAGTCTTACAATGGAAGATGTTTTGGAGCATTTGGAGAGTGCTGACATGGTGGGAAGTGGAGAAACTAGCACAGTTTACAGAGAAGAAATGCTAGTAGGCAAAGTGATTGTTGTGAAGAAGTTGTGGAGAGTTGATAAAGAAGATATTAATCAGAAGAAAGCAGTATTAGCAGAGGTTGAAGTTCTCAACCTACACTATGAAGAGAATCTAGCATAATCTTGCATGTCTCTGTAAGGCCAATATGGTTGCAGCACTATGAGATTTTATGATACTAGGAGGGTCCTTTTCCAATTTAATAGTATGTGTCCCTCAAAGACATATTACAATTGATCACAAGCCTTGGAAAACTTCTCTCGCACAAACTTGTGCAAAATCCAAATACATATGCAAGTGTCATTGGAAATACTTACAAGTGTCCTTTGCTGCAAATGATAATTATATATATTTTTAATTTTTAATTATTATATTTATGATAACTTATTCTCTTAGTTTTAAAATATTATTAATTCATTATTTTGGCATAAAGAATATTTTCATTGAGTATTTTTATAAATTATCATAAGAATATTTTTCTTTGTCATTTGAACCTTACAACTAATCCATAGATAAAATAAATATATTTTAAATTCAAAACACATTTTAATTTTAATATATCAACTATCAATAAAATAATATATATTTTAAAAATAAAACATATTTTAATTCCAATATAATTTTTACATTATATGAATATGATGTGTATATTTATGAATTAAAATTATTAATGCACTAGGTTATATTGTGATAAAATTTTATGATAAATATAATTTGAAGGGCAGTTTTAATTTTGGCCTTTCTCACTGAAATTTAGTAAATAAAATTTTGGATAAAATTAAGATTTATTGTTATTTAAAAATGATTTTTAAATACATAAATGGATTCAATGCTCTAAACTCTTCCAATACTAGAATTCTGTAAATTACACGACTCAATTATGATTTTAAGAAATTCCTATAAAATTTATAACAAAGTGAATCACGAAAACATACTAAGAGAAAAAGAAAAAACATCTAATGTTTAGATATGCGTTATTTAAATACCAATTTTTGGTAAATAATAAATTATGATTAGTGAGATAACCTGTGCCATATTGATGAGTAAGTGCAGCAAAGGAGGCATGCTTATGGAATGTCATTTTCTAGAATACAAAAGTCAATGAGAATGATGATGAGAATTTTCTTTGTAGTGTTATGGTTCTGAGGGCATTCAATGCTTTGACTCTTCAGTTTTGTAGGACATGTGTTTTTTCTCGATTTTTATGTCGACGATGTAGCTTCTTTGTTAATTGGTATCTGGAATGTTGGATTAATCACAATTATTCATGCTACATAAACACGTACCCAATTCTATATTTGTTTGCACACTTTCAAAGTTTCACAAAACAGACTGCTTCTATGATTAAATTTTTAAAATCTGAGACAACCAGGTAGCCACCAAGGTTTTGATGTAAAACTTCTAATGAGAATAAGAACAATTCATTCAACTAAAACATTAATCTTTGAGAAATTCAATAAAGCATTTGACCTATGTGTAGGTAACCAGTTAGTTTCATTTATCCTCTTATCTAACCCGTTCACAAGAGAAATCCCTTATAATCTTACAAATTGTCCCACGCTGCACAGAGTCGGGATTCAGTAAAACAAGCTCAGTGGCCACATTTATTTTGGATTGGGAAAGATTGAAAAATTGTCCTTGTAGACATGTCATGGAACAATCTCACTGGATGTTTTCCTTCTGATCTCTTTAATTCACCTACAATAGAGTACCTAAATGTTTCTTATAATCTGATGCAAGGAAGCCTTCCTCCAAATATCTGGGCTACACCAATCCTGCAAATATTTTTATTACCTTTCGCAAATTTATCAGGAAATCTTCCTTCCTTTGCACATTGCAATTTTTGTATACAAGTTTGAACTACAGAGCAATAGGATTTTTGGTAGCATCCCCATAAACATTGTTAAATGCCAAAATATGGCATACATTGAATTGGGCCAAAATAAGTTGATTGGAGTGATCCCTCCTAAACTGGAAAGTATTCCATGTCTCAATGTTGTTCATCTATCACATAATGCCCTCACTGGGACGATTCCACTAGAATTCTAGAATTGTGCTCCCTTAGAATGTTCAAATTTCTCTTTCAATCATCTCTTAGGCCCTGTGCCTTTAGATGGGCTTTTCGGAAGCATAGACAATAATTTTTTCACAGAAAACCCAGGTCTCTATGGCAGAGTCCTAGCAACGTGTCCATGCTTAGATTTAAATAACCCTTACCTCACTGCTTCCTCATATTACATGCTAGATACTAAGAAGAAATTCCATAATATATGGGAGATTATATGGTTTCCTGGTTTAGCAGTATTCATTCTCATAGTTGGAAAAACATGTTACTATAACTATTTTATAGGTCATGCTAGTGGTGGGAAATATAGGGAGGACAATCTTCAAGATGACCAATGGAAGATGACTACCTTCCAAGAACTGAGCTTTACAATAGAAGATGTTCTGGAGTGTTTCGAGAGTGCTCACATGGTGGGAAGTGGAGCAACTAGCTTAATTTATAGAGAAGAAATTCCAGGATGCAAAGTGATTGCTACGAAGAAGCTGTGGAGTGTTGATAAAGAAGAGATTAATTGGAGGAGAGCAGTATTAGCAGAGGTTGAAATTCTCTACCTACAATATGAAGAGTATCTAGTAGAATCTTGCATGTCTATGTATCTTGCGCTTATCCTTCAGATTCCAATTGATTAAAGGCCTTTAGAGTTTCATTAATATTACCATACTTATAGAATGCACTTACAAATATGCTATAAATGTCACTACTTGCAATGTAATCCTTGTTAAGAAATAAGCTATGGAAAGGAGGCCCTATTTATGTTTATGATTTTAAATAAGTTGAAGCATCGGTCTAGTGTATTTTTTTTACATATAGTTATAAATGGGATATCAAAAAATTCAATATGTATAGTGAAAAGAGCACCCAGGTCTAGCAATCGATCTATGATGCATGATAATTTTTTTAGCAATTTTCCATCGTTCCCTATAGCATAATTCAATACATTTTGAAGGTTTTGAAGTCACTACAGATATGACGTAAAAAACATCTCTTGTGTACTAGCATCATATATCATGTTATTATAATTGGTTTGAAGTGAGATAAGTTGTGCCATATTGATGAGTAAGTGTAGTGAAGGAGGCATGTTTGTGGACTGTTGTTTTTTGGGAGTACAAAAGTCAATGAGCATGATGATGGGAATTTCTTTTGTAGTTTTATGATTTTGAGGGAATTTAATGCTTTGATACATCTGTTTTGTAGGACATGGAGTTTTTTTTGGATTTTTATGTTGATGAATTAGCTTATTTGTTAATTGGTATCTAGAATGCTAGGATTAATCACAGTTTTCCATGCTACATAAACATGTACCACATCAATATCTATCTGCCTGCTTTCAAAGTTTATGATCATTATGTATTCGTTTACCAGGATTATTGTCCATTTTTGAGTAATTGCTTCACAAAACAGCCTACTTCTATGAATTAAATTTTTAAAATATGAGAGAACCAGGTAGCCACCAAGGTTTTGATGTAAACTTCTGATGAGAATAAGAACAATTCATTCAACTACAACATTAAGCTTTGAGAAATTCAATAAAGCATTTGACCTATGTGCAGGTAACCAGTTAGTTTCACTTATCCTCTTCCCCAACCAGTTCACAGGAGAAATCCCTTATAATCTTACAAATTGTCCCACTCTGCACAGAATTAGGATTCAACAAAACAAGCCCAGTGGCTACATTCCTTGGGGATTTGGAAAAATTGAAAACTTGTGCTTTGTAGACATGTCATGGAACAATCTCACTGGATATTTGCCTTCTAATCTCTTAATTCACCTACACTAGAGTACGTAAAAGTTTCTTATAATCCTCTTCAAGGCAACCTTCCTCCAAATATATAGGCTACACTAATCCTGCAAATAGTTTTAGTAGCTTTTGCAAATTTATTAGGAAATCTTCCTTCCTTGCACATTGCAACTTTGTATACAAGTTTGAACTGTAGGGCAATAGGATTTCTTGTAGCATCCCCAGAAACATTTTCAAATGAAAAAATATGGCTTACATTGAATTGAGCCAAAAGAATTTGACTAGAGTGATTCCTCCTGCACTGGAAAGTATTCCCTATCTTGATGTTCTTCATCTATCCCATGATGCCCTCATAGGGATGATTCCCCTAGATGTTATTTTATTACAGTTTCTTCTTTTTTTGGAAATTATCATTGGGTTCACGTGTTTTAAGTTTTCCAATCTATGAGGTTAACGCGTGGGAAACATCCCAATTTTGTGAGCTTGGTTTTTATTTTCTCCGTTTAATTACTTTGATCAATTAAATTTCTCAATCTAGAGTTTTCTCTTCCATCTTTGCTAAGTAATTTACATATCATCACGATTGTCTAATATTTATTTAATAATATGATTTTGTGTTTGCGTTGCAGAGGTAGTTGTGGCAAAAACTAAAATGGAGATGAGAAATGCATGGATGAAGTATCTTTTGTTGTCTATTTTAGTTTTGATTTTATTTTGTGGAGTAAGCAATAGAATTGGTGGTGGTTTCTACACGGAGCATGAAATTTCTTATCAAGAGGATGCCGAAGAGTTTGTGCAGCATATAGTTGCTTCTATTTCGAGTTCCATAAAAACTCCTATTCCTCTAATTTCCATGAACTTGCCTATTACAAGTCTCCAAGAGGTGCCATCGACTACTAAAACAATAGACTCTCCGATGTCTCTTACCATGAACTCTCTTAACCCAAGTCTCCATGAGGTTCCATCGAGTCCCAACACCATAGACTCTCTAATGCTTCCTCCTGCCATGAGCTTTCTAAACCCAAGTCTCCATGAGGTTCCATCGGGTCCCAACCACATAGGCTCTCCAATGCCTCCTCCCGCCATGAGCTCTCTAAACCCAAGTCTCCATGAGGTTCCATCGGGTCCCAACCCCATAGACTCTCCAACGCCTCCTAACCCCATAGACTCTCCAACGCCTCTTCTCGCCATGAGCTCTCTAAACCCAAGTCTGCATGAGGTTCTGTCCAGTCCCAACACCATAACTCTCCAATGCCTCCTCTCACCATGAGCTTTCTAAACCCAAGTCTCCATGAGGTTCCATCACGTCCCAACCCCATAGACTCTCCAATGCCTTCTCCCACCATGAGCTCTCTAAACCCAAGTATCCATGAGGTTCAATCGGGTCCCAACACCATAGACTCTCCAATGCCTCCTTCCGCCATGAGCTCTCTAAACCCAAGTCTCCATGAGGTTCCATCGGGTCCCAACCCCATAGACTCTCCAATGCCTCCTCTCACCATGAGCTCTCTAAATCCAACTCTCCATGAGGTTCCATCGGGCCCAACCCCATAGACTCTCCAATGCCTCCTCCTGCGATGAGCTCTCTAAACCCAAATATCCAATTCTAATCCCATTAATTCTACAAAACCAATAAAATCTTTAAACACAAACCTTCCAAAAGTACTCTTCAATCCCACCTCTATCGAGCATAAAGTTCCTTGTATTCCCCAAGTCCATCTCATTCCACTATCCACTAAAAAGTTTCTTTATTTCAAACATGAAGTTCTTTCTAGTCCCAACTCTATCTCATTCTACTATCAACTAAAAGGTGTATCCACTAAGTCTTTCTTCTCATGCATAAAAAGTACTATGTGAGAATTTGTATCCACTAAGTCTTTCTTCTCATGCATAAAAAGTACTATGTGAGAATTTTTTTGGTGTAATAACCGCATGTTTTCGATCTACAAGGATCTAATGGCATATGATTTCAGTCTAATATCATTTGGAAAATAGCATTTCAATGTTTCTCTCTATAATTTACTAAGCATTATGTTTCACTTTTAATTTACTACGCATTATGTTTCATCTTTAATTTACTTTTAAAAAGCCAATTATTAAAGATATTGTTCATTAGTTTAATGAGATGTAATGTGGCTCCATTGATGTGATTATTTTCTCACATATTGGTGTTTTACTAATTTATTCTAGTTTAACAAACGGTAGTTATAAAATTATTCCTTATTCTAACTAGATAGATACATTAATTTAATTTACAATAAAAATAAATTCTTGCTATCATTATTGACTTGTTTTAACATTCTAATTTTTCATAATTTTTTTTAATAAAAATACTTTTTGTTGTTACGAAATATTTAAGTATATCATGATGTTTATTTTACTATATATAAAATAAGTTTTTATTTGAAAAAGAACGTATTTATGTTTTCCTCGGTTTGTTTTGATTTTAAATAATTTTTAATTTTATTTTCCACAATGAAAGTATAATATTTTTATTTATTTGTTTTTTTATTATAATATAAATGTATTTTTAAATGAGGTTCATAAGCTAATTGCCTTTATGTTTGGAAGAAAATTGTAAATTGTTATTATTTTAAATATGACAAAAAATATGATAAAAACCAGTTTTGGAAAATTAAAATAGATTGTAAAATTTCTTTAAATAAAATAAATAATACAATGCTATTAATTATTAATATTAATATAATATTATAAAAATTAATAGGAAAAAAAATAATGATTAAATTCACAAAGAAGGATGATAAATTTGATAAAGAAGAACAATATATTATTAGATTAAAAAATGAGGGATGATAAATTTGATTTATAATGAATAATGGTAATACAATT
>APFE030490305.1:0-41934 GCA_000404065.3 Pinus taeda
CAGGACAAGAAAGATATATACGCAGGTTTATCAAAGAGAATCCGCGTATACACGCAGGTTTGCTTCAGTAAAAGCACGTATATGTGGAAAACCTATCTTTGGTCCATGGCGGTTATTCCTTGGAAGTTGTGCCTATGGTTTTGGACCATGGCGTCTCGACGAACGTGTTGATCCCTAGTTTCAAAGTTGATGGTATTGGTTTGTTATGGTTTTGGACCATGGTATTGAGTAAGGCCTAAGGCTATATAAGGAGAAGATCATTAGGCCAAGAGTGAAAAAGAGAGTGAGCATTGGGTGTCTGACGAAGTGAGAGGATCCGGTATTGCTGGTTGTCTATTCGGGAAGTTTGGCAAGGGTCGGATCTGACAACGGAGGCATAAGTAATCATTTCTAGATCTGTACGCGTGTTTCCTTTGGAGAAAGTGCGTATACACACGGTTTCGGTAAAGTGCAGTAGCGTATGCATAATAAAGTTTGATATCTCAAGTTGCTGCTGATTCTGGTGGTTGTTACAGAGTTCTGGTCTCTGGTTTGGGTTCTGTGTTCTTAATGACAGGGTTTCAGTGATTCAGTATTGGGTTGTTTAATGAATTATGATGCAAGTTTAAGTTGATGATTGTATTGCAGTAATGTTTGTTTTGTACTCTTGGATCCAGTCTGAAAATTGATGAAACGTGGTCCCTGAAGATTGTAGGGTCAGCACCTACGTACTAGTAAATGGATCAGCTAGTACAAGAGCTGAGGGGGTTGTAGCTCCCTTCCAGAAGTAGTTGGAAAACGAGAGAGGGTTGTAGCCCTCTGCAGGTTGTAGCCTGCATACTGGTAAAGGACTGCACCAGTATATTGTAAAAGAAGTTTCTCATTAAAGAAGAAAGAAACGAATTGCAGCAGGTGGTTTTCACCCACATTGGGTTTCCACCTTATATCATGGTGTTCATGTGTGTGGCTCTTGTGTGATGTCCTGTTCTGTTATACTGCACCTGTTTACTGTTAATATGCTTAATAATGTTCTGATGCATTCACTGAAGATTTAAGCTAACTGAATTATAAGATCTTTGGGTATACGCTATTTGCTTTAGACACAGTTGCGTGTATACGCTGGTTCACTTCATTGAAGTAGCGTATATGAATCTGAGTATGAAATTGAAAAGTTTTATCTGATCTGATAATACTGATTCACCCCCCCTCTCAGTATTATTTCCAACAAAGATTATGAAGAAAACCAAGTTCTTGCTTTTGCTTCGATCCACATAATCAAAGGAATGTTAAACAATCCATCTAGGAGACATCCATAGGGTGTGATTTCAGTTGAAAGCCTCATGATTCTTAGTTGAAGTTCCCTTCCTGATCCTAGGTACCCATAGAATATGGGTAAACCAAACTAATTTAACTATTACTCCTTTTTTTGTTCTACTATTTAATTTCTTCGGCAAGAACTTGAATTTTGGTGGTTTGAAATATGTTCTTGAATGTATATTCTCGGAATGTTTAGATACTCACAAAATGAACAAGAAGAGAGTGAATACTTCTAGCAATTAAATTGTTGCACAAAGTGATGTACATGTGTCACTATATCATTGGCAGTTACATAACTCTAGAACAATATACCCAAAAATCTTATACTAGGGAGCCACCTTGTAGTAGGATGCACAAGCATGCCCAACCCACAATTGCTTGAGAGTGGGTGACAAGTTTTGTTGAAAAGATGTAAAAACAATGTCATTAACTTAGATTTTAATAATGGTTAGTTGTTTATATATTTGTAATAATATTTGAAAAAGGAAACTTACTTTAAGTATCACATAAGTAAAATTTCATGAGAAAAGGTTTGAACCTAGTGTAAAATTTCATGAGAAGTTCATAGTATATACCTCTAGAGATTTGAATTGGTTAAGCTTACTTACCTTTGGGTTATGTAAGACTCTTTCTTATATATTTCAGTGAAATTTAAATGTTGTCTTGTTTAATGGGCAAAGAATTGTTGATAAATAACTAGCATATCATGGTTATGGTTTCCAACATCATTGATAAGTAACAAAATTTTACAGACACATAATATTAGGTTTTGCAGATAGTGGTTCTGGTTTCAATATCATTGACCAAAAACCAAATTTTACAAATGCATTATATTGTGTTCTTATATATCATATTTTTTGTTCTCAACATCATTTATTGCGTTGGAAAATAGTGGAAATTTTGACATGATTTTGGCAAACATTTGGAGACTTTTTGGGAAATATTGGTTATAGCTGTCAAGCTTCAGGATTTTCAGTATTACACTCATTTTTTATGGTGTTGAATCTATTTCCACCATAAAAAACAAATATTATTCAAACACATTCAGTGGTAAGATTATTTAAACACATTCAAACAAATATTATTTAAATGATTGCCTACATACATAAAAAAATTCTTTTGACTTAAGTGGATTTTGTTATGATATATTTTGTGTCATGATTCTTGGGGCACATATTGTTCTAGTTTTGTACAAGAAATATCAAGATCAAGTCAATTCCTTTGTGTAAAAAGTATTTGTGAAAGCCAAGCAGTAGGATTGACAATTTCCATATCAAAAAATGCAACCCATTATCAAGAATCATTGAAACTTTGAAATCTATTTTTTTTTTTCTCAGGAAATGCTTAACAATATTAGAATTACGTACCATAATTAAGGTTCTTAATAATACCTTACCAAGTACAACATGTCATTGTGATAAGATCTATGCCATTAATAATGTGTACTAATCATAAAAATAATTAGTACTATCGATAGGATAACTATTATGTAGAGTTATATAACATTTAACAATTTGGTTGGAGGCTCCTACTACACATCAATGAACATGTGTCTAATATATACATAAACTTTCCCACAATTTAAATCAAGAAATACTATCTGAACTGTGGAAATCTACATACTTAGATGATGTTCTTAACATTAATCTTTACATTTCACTTTGTTGATAAGGTGTTTATAAAATATAATCTTCGTCACAAGGATTATGATTGCACCATTCTACAACCGTCCTTCCAAAGTGTTGTATCTCATTTATGCAAATCTTAAATTTCAAACTTCCGTGTTGCATCTCATTATTGCAAATATTAAATTTCAAACTTTCTCTAAGACAAACGTAAGTAAAGAAACAAAATTGCATAAAAATTTTACTTCTTTCCTCTATGCTAGTCTCTCCTATGTTACCGCCTTACGACGTTTCCTTTGCAACATGTGGTGCAATTGCTAGTTTCTATTTCCAATAATTATATATGTGTATGTGAGAGAGATTCCTTGTTTCTTTTGTTTTATTAGAAATTTCTTTAAAAGGAAAAAGGAGTTCTTATTTTTAACAACCCATCAATGTCCAAGTTCATTTCCATGTATGACTAGCTAGCGAAACATCCTATAAAATGCACTTTTACTTCCAATTCCAATAACATAGTCTATTGCAACATCAATATATTTAGCTTGTGTTTGAATAACGTTTTTTAAAGGATAATTGCTTTAAGGCCATCCTACTTCCTCTTGTGTTATGAGAGTTGAGAATCATTAAGCCACATATTTAGGATCCCCTCTACTAAGGACCCTAGGGTTGTGAATTGACATCTACATTATATATCTTTCTCTCATTCTTATTTAGCATGTAATAGATAAATTCTTATGCCTCCTATTTCAACACGGGTAACTATAACCATGATCTTTAGTCCACCTAATATTGATTAGTTTTTAGATCTATCTCTCAACTTTTTTATCAATCTTGGAAGATTCAAGAAAAAATACATCTCTAGAAAGAATAATTTCTTATTTAACTCATTGTAGAGGTTATATTCCTTGGATGCATTTGAATACCCCAAGAATATGCACCTTTGAATCCCTTGCATCAAGCATGTTTCTTTGTTACTTACAAATTGAGGCATAACAAGTGAAACCAAAGACCCTGACACAGGGTTACCCCTGCTTTACCCACAATTTGCATGAATTATGCATACATCTTGTCTGTCTTAGGAATTTTAACTCACTAAGGAGTCAAATATGCGATTCTTAAAGTTTAAGGCCCTTACATCAATTCCTATGTTGAATGGTTTATTAACACTCAACATAGTCTAACCCTTCTCTTAATATGCATGTATTGGAACTTTTAATCAACCCTTATCCTTCAATCATTACTTTTTTAAAGTCCTTCATTATATTCCGTCCTATCAGGAAATTATACCATATCAATCCTTCATATCGCCGCTATTTCATTATAACCCGTTCATAATAGAAATATCCATTAAGCATGCATTTATTATTGAGACTTAAACTCCACACTTAACCCTTATTAAAAATTCACAACCCTTTAACCCCATATATAACCTTCCCTTTCTTTTACTTTGGTTACATAACACTTATTGCAGGAAACCCTTATGTTCTTTATAAATGTTGGACTTATATATAAATCCCCGTATCTCCGCGCTTAACCATTTATAACCATTTACAAAGGAAACATTTGCAAAACATACCTTTTGACTTTGGCACGACTTTCACACACTTCTCGAGGTTCCTTCTTTATCACAATCATTAACTGCTATAGTTCGTAGGTCACATTAACATCGAACTCTTTCACCTCCGATACATGATTAACCTTCCTTTTGGACCTCAAATAACATTCATCCAGATCTATATATCATCATGCCCGCACTCCTCAAACCACCTCAACATCCGATATGTGATTGAACTATCGGATTCCAAATAACATTAACTCACACTTAATAACCTTTCAGGTCCGCTCCATCGCTATCGCGTGTCTCCATACTCCTATGTCGATACAATGCCATTAAACTGTTGCGATGCAATATTTTATAATGATCTCCACCATTGATCCCCCCTTCCGATCCAATGGCCATTATCCTTCCTAATCAATAGACTTGCATTAGATTTAACGCATTTCTTCAAGTTTTTTGTAGGTTTTCGGGTTATATTTAACGCACTTCCTTTTACAGTTAACATCAATTCCTTATTGAGTGTGGGTTGGAGCTTGCATATAGGAAGTTGTTGCTTCCATCCTAGTGGGTGTGTGAATAAATATTGGGGGTTGTTGCCTTTTACAACTTGGGGCTTTCATAAATCCAAGGGGTTGCAAGTTGTTTCTTGAAACAAATCTGTGAAGTTGGTGCTTTACATGGTTCTTCTGGTAAGATTATCAAGTGTCTACAAAAGGAGGGAGTTGGTGCTTCTTGCTAGTGGGTTTTAGCAAACAATCAAAGGGAGTTGGTGCTTCCTTTGGGTGGTGGTGCACAAACATATTGATGTAATATAATAGGTTCTCTTATTTTTACATCAATAACAACAACAAGCTTAGGTGCTTTTTTCCCTGAAAGGTTTCCACGTTAAACCTACTTGCCTAATATGCTTGTTGGTCATGATGTGTATGCTTGTATTGGTTGATATGGTTGTTGTTATGGGTTGTTAACGGTTTCTATCATATAATGGATGCCATATTTGATTTAGTGAGTATAATTCACATAAAAGTTAAAATTAGCCTTAATACGGATTCACCCCCGCTCTAAGTATTAAGATTGTTTCTAGCAGATAGCATATGTGCGAACGAGGATGGGAATATAGAGTTTAGAGAGTTAGTTGAATGAGTAGATGACTATGTTTAAAATGAGATTTATAATGTGAAACAAAATTTGCATATGTTTAGTGAGTGATGATATTTAATGTTGGAAGAGTAATACCATAGGAATAATGTCTCACAAGCACCGTTGTTTATTATGATGTCTAGTACATTCTAGACAAGTAAAGAATCATAGAGTTAACAAGTTCCGATATCAATGTTAGAGATAAATCTAGAATTGGATACCTTTCATTAATATTATATTCATATTTAATATAATATATGGGTGAATCTTGTTTTCATCTTATGCAAGGTTCCTCTTTATTTTACTATTCCTACTATTTACATTTACTTGAGTGAATATGTCCACTATTCAAACTTTTATCTTATGAGTGCTTGGGTGAATATGTCCACAATTTGTTCATTTTTAGAAAAATGTATGAAATTAATTGTCTTAGACTCTACATGATATCGAATCAAATGGTACTTTGTGTTGATGTGCTTTCTTGAATCATGGAATCTAAGATTCTTGTCCAACTTGATTACAAAGAGTATTTCCAACCAAAAGAGGAGTATAATTATTATGTTTCTCCCACTAATATTAAATTATTACCCTAAGCCACTCAATCTTGTCTCTTGCCTTTATAGTTTCCACAGTGCACATTTGTTGTGGATTTGCTTTGAATTAAGTATTTGTGTGACCTCTAATAGACAATTTTTGATCCATGACTCATGAGATAGAATAAAGTTGAAACTCCATTTTTTTTCCACATCAAATTGTGAATTATAATATCCTATTAAGACAAATTCATCCTAAAATAGACCAATTTCCTTCACAAGATTTTCATATAGAATCCAAAAAGAATGAAATGCTTGGTTTGGTGGTGATAAGGTATATAATACATCCCACACACTTTCGACGCTTGGTTGCATCCTCAATTCCATTTCCTTTTTTTGATGTGAAATTTAAACTATTTTCCATTGGATTAGAAAGAGGGTTACATTCAGTGATGCCAAACTTGTTCAACAATTATAAAATGTACTTCTTTTGGAACATAAATATATACTTTGGATGTTGATTCACTTCAATGTAAAGAGGTATGGAAGATGTACCAAATCTTGCATCTCAAATCCCTTCTTCAACTCTTTCTTTATGGATGAAATATATATTTCCATTATCCCCTAGTATGATGAACAAGACATCTACATACACTATAAGATATAAGATATTTTTACCAACATACCTAATGAACAAAGTTGCATCATCAAAAATAAAGTGTTTGAAATTCAAGTTTACAAGATGCTTATTTAAATTTTTATACAAGGCTTGTGATGCACGTTTCAAACCATATAAGTATCTAATGAGATTTTGCAGTTTCTATTCATGTCACTTAAAAAAAAATGCTTCCGGTTGAGACATGAATACATTCTCTTTAAAATATCCATTCAAGAACGTAGTTTTCACATCCATGTATGATTGGATTTCAGGATTAGATTTTAGGATCATTATCTCATCACGAATTTCTTAGCTGTGTGAAATTGTGTTTTGAGAAAGGAGATAATAGGCAAAAATGAGAAAATGGACACATATGTATTAGAGAGATATGCAAATGAGAAATGTGCTAGGCCATAGACAAGCCTCACAATGTGATCCCTAGTTCGCATCTATTGAGTGAGTGATGAGAAGAAACTTAGGAAGAGGAATAACATATCAATAATGTTTGATAAGGAATGTTTCTCATTTCAAGGTCTGATAGACTGTACATATTTAAAGGACAATGGAGATAACAAGATCTGATATCAATTTTAGAGATAAATCTATAATGAGATACCTTTCATTAAGCTTAGAGACATATTAAATACAAAGGATGAGTAACTCTCTTTTTCATCTTCCATGATGTTCACCTATATTTTAATCTTCCTAATATTTAGAATTAGTTACAATGACATGGAAATATTGTAGGAATATGTGTCCATCTTTCCCCCAACTAAGTCGAATGGGTGTTTGTGAGCCCAAGCATCATTCTAAACTTTTCAAACTTTTCTCTTCCAAGTGCTTTGGTGAAGATGTGCCCAATTTTTCCATTTGTAGAAAAATGTCTCACATGAATAATCTTCCCCTCAATGTGTTATCGAGTCAAATGATACTTTGTGATAATATCCTTGGTTCAATAGTGACATATAATTTCCTTTGCCAACTTGATTGTAGAATTATTGCAACCAAAAAGGGAGTATAATCCACTTGTTTCTCCTACAAATATTCAATTATTCTCCCAAACCACACAATCTAGTTTGTTTCTTTTGTGATCGCCAAATATTCTACCTACTGTGGAATTTAATGGGATTGACTATTTTTGTGACCTCTAGAATACAATTGTTGATTCATGACCCATAACATAGCATGAAGGCAACATTCCATTTTCTTTATCCCCATCAAAGTGTGAAGCATAATATCTAATCAAGGTGAAGTCCCTATGAATATTTGAGTCTAATGTCTTAAGTTCCCTCTAAGTATGTTATAACTCTTTTTGCAACAAACCAACATCCTTCATAAGGTTTCTACATAAATATGGAAATAATTCAAGCAACAAATGAAATCTCTAGCCTAGTGGTGGTAAGATAGATAAGACTTCCCAAACGTTTTCTATATTTAGTTTCATATTCAAATCCTTTGCATTATTTCGATGTGAGATTAAAATTTTGTTCCATTAGAGTATATACTGTTGGAAAATTCGCATTGTTTGGATGACTAGTGGTCTAGTGAAGGCATATGCAAGTGTTTTGGCATTGATGTCAACCAAACTAGCTTGGATGATTGTCGTAGCAGATGATGGCAGTGATGGCCTAGGAGGAATCTCATGATAGCTACAGGCTTCATGAAGAAAATCATCATAGTAGGAGGCGTATTGGAGAAGTCATAAAATGATGATTACAATGATGGACTATACAGAAGTACATTGTAGCTACAATCTTCATGCAAAGGATCACCATGGTGGGTATGATTTTAGGTGTCCAAAGAGTCAAGGGAAAAAAGAGTGGCAAAGATCTTGGAGCCATATTTGAAGTAGAATATGCGATCAAATAATACATCGAACCCCCTCCATTGGAAATTTCTATGGAAGATATTTCCAACGATATGTGGAATTCGAAAAATGGACTCTTGGTTCAAAATTTATGGCTTGTTGAATTTGAGGGTTTTGAAGCCTTACGCAGGGAACAATATCTCATATCGAAGATTGACGATCTAGGAAAATCAGCAATCGTTGATCAGAGGCCCACTGATATCAGTAGCAAGACATGAACAACAACAAACATATCGGCAATTGAAATCAGAGGTCGACACATTGGTGTATCAGTGCATTGGTAGTTTAAGGTCAATGATCAAGAATATGAATGATTGCAACCCCTTTCTCTCTCCTCGGGCATGAAAAATGGCAGGGTTTGATTGGGTCTAATAATGGACAAGTGGTAACTGATGTCAGCATGACATGTTGATATGGAAGGACATGTGGTAAGAATATTTGGAATTTTGAGGTGGCTTAATGGGCCATATCTAAGTGACACATGTCACCACTAAGGAAGCGCCACATGGCGGTGATGACATCACATCAAAAGTTTGAAATGGAGGATTTAGAATATCAACACTTTATATCAGTTGGAAATTGAATAAATGTTGATGAAGGGGTTATGATGTGTTAGTGTGCAGTAAAGACGAAACCAATAATACTAAGGACGCAACATTTAACAAAGGAAAAAGGCCCCTGTCAAAGTGCTAAAGGACTTAGTGCCTTAAGGCTAAGCAGTTGGTTATCGCACTTGATACCATGGTGAAAGATGTGATAAGAAGATAAGCAGAAGGAGCTAAAGCCCAACCAGAACTTCACATTTTCGTATGTCTTTTAAGTATAAAGTTTCTATAAGGAAAAGACATTGATATTACACTGTGGTGGAAAAATATCTGATATAGTAGCACAAAGGATTTAAAGACGTATGGGTCAACAGTTGTGAAGTTGAATCCAGAAACAAAGGAGTTGGTCTTAGAAATAGTGGTGATTGTCAAAGACCGTTGGGTCAAGGCAGGAAGGACCGTGATCTTTAGGAAAGAGTGTTGGGTCTGCCTTGAGGTGAGACAAGCCATCTCTATGCTTTGATGCATGCCTTCAATGAGTTAAATGGATGTAGGAGACTCATGAAGTAGTGTGCAAATCATATGAGAATTAATTTCTCAGTATGGATCTCCACACAATCAAGTGATGAAGGACTACAAGGTCAATCACTCTTTCTACACTATGACAAGAAACAAGCATGAGATGTAACAAAAACAAGGAAGGCCATGCTTGCATATAGTTGAGAAGCCATGTCGAAGGACAGTCAAGCTGTGTGAAACCATGAATAACCATGGAGAGCCTCAGTGGTAGGAGTGTTGTACACAAAGAGGAATGTGCCTCATTGGATAGTGTAGGTGGACTAATAATTAATTCTCAGGATGGAGAAACTGTCAAGCTCCCATTATCATGGTTAATGCAATTGAAAATACCACATGAAATGAAGCAACAAAATGAAGGGCCATGCCAAGGTACACTTGTATAGAGTGAATACAAGATAGAGTGGTAGCATTGATTGGGGGGAAACAGAGGAACAAAATCAAAGAGCTCAGATGAGGAAGTGGGGAAATAAACATAGTTTCCATAGATCCAAAGAAGAAAGAGCTCTATGACTATGCATTGTGGTGTGAGGCTAAGTAAGCCTATTCTAAAGATAAAGGCCGATAGTGCCTAGGCAGACGTAAAAGACCCCAAGAGCTGCACTACTTCATAAAAGGTCGAAGTTCCCTATGCGCTCTGAGTTAAAGGTGAAAGTTTCATATGCTATGAGAGAAATGATAAGAGTTGAGCCTGTGAGCTGTGTGTAATTTTGAAGTGCTTGTGAGCTATGTGAAAGAAGGTCAGGAGTTAAGCCTATGTTGTGTGAAGAAAGGTCGAGAGCATACTATGGGTAGGAGTGTAGAAGGTCGATAGTTGTTGGATGTTGATGAAGAGTAGAGGATAGAGATGCATGGGTGGAGATGAGCAATTTTTGTTGAAGCATGTCAGAGTTCTTCAAAGTGTAGTAGAGTGAGAAGAAATCAAAGTTGTTTTAGGCAGAGTCGTTGCCAAACTACAAAGATCATTTAGTTCTTATTTAAATGTGGGTTGGTGCCAAGATCCACAAATTTGGCTCTTCCATTCTCTAATAGGTGCTTGAGAAGGCTTGGGGGATGGTGACTCCTACAAGTTGGCGCTTGCAAAAGTACAAGGAGTTGCATGTTGGTGCTTCCAACAAATCCATGAGGTCAGTGCCTTACATGGCTCTTTTGGTAAGCTGGGCAGGTGCCTACAATAAGAGGGAGTTGATGCTTCCTGCTAGTCAGTGATAGAAAATAATTAAAGGGAGTTGGTCCTTCCTGTAAGCGTGTGCTCACTAAATAGATTGATGTAATAGAGTAGGTGCTCTTATTTATATCAATAATAATAACAAGCTTTGTGGTTTTTTCCCAAAAGGGTTTCCTCGTGAAAACCTTGTGTGTCATGTGTATGATTCTCATGGTGTGTACAATTTTTTACTGATTTGATGTTGTTGCCATATTATATATTTCTACTGAGTATCTGGATGATTGCCAAGTTTAAATAAGAAAATTAAATTGGCATAAAGAAGTTACAATTAGCCTTAACACTGATTCAACCCCCTCTCAGTATTATCATTGTTTCCAACAATTTGTATCCTTCAAGAATAATTTAATCACTAGAAGGCATATCAAAGGGAAACAATGACTAATAAAGTTTTCCTAACAATAGAAGGAGTCTCATTCTTAAATGAATTAGACTATGAGCTCGACTATGAAATTTTTCAGGTTAGAATGGTGGAATATTTAATAGCCTTGGATGTTGATTTGTGGCACTCTATGTTGAATGGAGAAAAGAATGAGAAGAATGTAAAAGCCAAGGAGGTCATCATGAGAGGCTATATAAGCTGGATGTTGACAAGGTGAGGCATTGTAAGTTCGAAATGGAAGTGATGAATAGTCTACAATGTATATATATTGGAGATATCGATGTGGCTCAAGGAGAGGCTAAGGAGCCCTGTTGCCCCAACAACAAATCAGAACATGGAGAAGTTGTTTCTCAATCACTATCCCTAAGAATTTCACAATGCAAGACTATAGGACAGTCACTGGGTAGAAATGTGCATTTCCCAAGGGGAAGACAAAGCCTTCCTTCTCAGGATTGCATAATTCTGTCTTGGTGAGGTAGAGTCCAAGCCAAGGCTACCCAGACCTGCTGATGGGAAACTGAATGAAAATGTGATTGTGAATGCATGGTGACACTGAGTGTAAGAAGAAGTGAATGACCATCCATGTAAACAGTGAATGAAAGATTTAGAAAATGGAACAACATGCATGTGGGTGAAGCGAGTCGCTGAATTAGAAACTATTCATGCAAAACAGTTTCATGCATGTGACAACATTAAGATGCTATTGAAAACTAAAATGGTGCTAGTACAATCTAGTATGAATATAAATGACAACAAGTGTTCTCGGAAATCAAGAAAACAACACTCACACAAGCAAAAACATAAAAAGCAATAGAAATGCTACAAAAGACAAGTTAAGCTGACTTACCTATGAATAGCTGAGCTGGATGTGTCGAAGACTCCTAGATATGTTGTGGGATGACATAGCTCCAAGATCGATGTGAAGAAATGAGCTCTGATGCATCGAATAAACAATTTTGAAGCTCATGATGTGCATGCCACAAATCTAGGAAAGAGCGACACTTGGAGGATAGATTCTAAAACGATCTTTGCATGTAACCTCCAGCTACTAAAAATAGCTTCCTATAATATAGGGATTCTCTTTGCATGTTTCTTTTCTCTATCCCGGGAAAGAGAAACGCATTCATGCAAGTCATGTTTTCTTGGTCTCGGGTGGAACTAGTGAACTCAACTGCACATGAAATAGTCTGCTAAGCTGGGAGAAAACAAATGTGCATTTTTGGGAGGGAGTTCAGCTGGATGCCCAAAATATTTGCATAATTTCTGGGTGGAGCAACTGAATTCTTCCTATGATTGTGCAATTTCTGGGTAGAGCAACTGAATTCTTCCCATGATTGCACAATTTCTGGACTGAGATGTCATGCTGGGAGGAATTGCGCAACTTTTCCAGTGAACAATGACAGGAAGATTTGTGCAATTTTGGAGCCCAATAAGCTACCAAATAGAATTACATAATTTATGGAGGGAAGGTTGGTTCCCCTCCGGAATTGCACAATTTCTTGAGGGAGCTGCTCAGCCTATAGCTAGACCAAGTCTGGAGAAACACCCTGTGAGGGGGATGCAACAAGCTTTAATGCACAGGCTGGAAATCTGCTAGAAAATCGCTAAAGCTTGTGTACTTGACAAGGAAAGACATGTTGCGAAGAATGGTTGGTGGGGAGGCTCCAAAACGAAGCTAAGGAAAAATTTTGTAGGGTGGTTGTAGCTGCTACAACAGGGCCCTAATCACAGCCCGCAACCACCCAATAAACAAGCCCATAAATTTATCCTGTTATTGAGCTTGCTCCTCCAAGTGTTGTTGCTCCCTTGTGTTTCTCTCCTAGGGTAGTTACAACCCTAAATGTGGGATTTTCTCGCTAAGATGAATTCAACACCCTTCAATAGTCCAATATAGGGATGTGACAGCCTATTGGGAGGAGTGCCTACCCCCCACAATAGCACTAAACCCCTTTGTTGTGCTTCTTATGGCTAGGACCTCCACAAAAAAGGTTGTGGCCCTCCAAAATAGACCTTTTGATGGCCCCGCATTACCCTTAAGACAGTCTACACCCACACACAGCAACCCAAATATTTCAGAGCAATGTTTAGCTATGAACAACCCTCTTCCTCCTCACTATATTGGCCTTCTAGATGCATCCTCAAATCAGAGCTATCTAAGTTCTTTTCTTAGGTATATGTTGTAGTGGCTGTAACACCCTCCAAACTTTTGGCCTACACTTAAATTTCAGAGCCTATTGTGGACCATGTGATTGATTGTTCCTTAGTCACTCGTTGGTAAGCTGATGATCTGAAGATCATGTCTTTGATCTTAAGAGCCATTCACACTTTTACCTTTATATGGTATGTGTCATCTTTGGGTATGGGGATTATCGCTTGTCATGCAAATGGAAACTTGTTTTTATTCAA
This sequence comes from Pinus taeda, assembly GCA_000404065.3. Taxonomy (NCBI): domain Eukaryota; kingdom Viridiplantae; phylum Streptophyta; class Pinopsida; order Pinales; family Pinaceae; genus Pinus; species Pinus taeda. Next base: position 13,812 of record APFE030490305.1, read on the forward strand.
GGGGGAATGTTTGTGAGAATGGGTTGTCCTCACCACATAGACATGTTTCACACTCATTTCATGCACTCTTGCATAAGTGTCGCCTTTATCCTCTGAATGTATATCATTAGAGCCGCACTTGTCATAAGTTTTCGCAAAGGTTGTTGCATTAAGAGAAGTTTGTTTTAAATGTTCTAGATGGTCTATGTTGTATCACTAAGTGTTCAAGTGTGTGATCATAGTCAATTTCTATAACTGTTCACATCAGTTCCACTGATCCCACACTTAACCAAATTCTGGAGTTTCCCTAGCAACCTAACATCATCCAGATTTCCTGAACTGTGCACTTCGCATTTGCAACCTTCAATATTTTTTCCTTTCCTATTGGAAGTACACAACACAAATAAGTCCTAGCCTCCCTTTGCATCCAAAACTATGTAGTGGTTTCCTCTATTGTTCTTCCCTCATCTAGAACCCACTGCCTCCAGAAACTGCACAATTTTGTCCCTCAACCATATTAGTTACCGAGTTTGCCTTACATTTTTAAATTGCACAGATGCATCTTCCCAAGGCCTCATCTTGCAACAGTCACAACCTTCTTAAATTACGCAATTGTGTCTCTTAGTGGCCACTAAGAAGGATGACATGCTAAATGACTCTCAAGGAGCTGAGGAGGAAAGATAAGGAGACCAAGGAACACAGGGTATGATAGAACATCGTCACCACATTAAGACTCCATTTGATGCATAACCCTTTGGAGGGTCGGTATTGAAAATAAAGCACATATTTTGAAATGCACCTCTTAGTGTAGCATGAAGGACTTCTTATCATTGTCATAACATTTTTTGTATTCAATGAAATACATGGTTGCAAGTACTAAAAGCCATTCCATGTGTTTCCTCTAAGTGTCTTTCTCTCTTTCTCTTGTTGGATCAACTATCGTCTTTTGGCATGTTTGGTTGCTATGTCATGTTTTTGAGCTTTTCTGGTGACCTCAAAGGTTGGTCTTTGTTTGTAAAATTTTTCCTAGCCATGTTAAAACCTACCACACTCATACATAAACTTTTAAGCATTATCACACAAGTGTCATTATGGTCTTCCTAAAGTCTATCTCAAGTGTCACACTTGTCGCTTTTATTTCTAGACAATATCACAGAAGGATAATGATCACAATTTCAAGTTCCTAAAAAGTTCACTTACCATTTTCTTGAAAATCCTTCCATCCAAACAACTTTCTTTCACCAAAATTCAACTAAGATGCACACTACACAGTCTCATCCATTCGTGATGCTTCTCTACTTCTTGAACCTATGGAGTGCATAATCACTATCCCCCAAGGAAGTTGTAATGTGTAGTTCCAGAGTTTAGTAGACTGCCATCCTTACTAGAATTGCGCAGTAACATCCTTAAGCTTGACCTGAACTTTCACAAGATCAATCATCAAGTCTCCTCCATGCCTACTGGAACCCTGCAATGTGTAGAGACGCAAGCGTATCTTTCCTCCTAGAACTGCGTAGAAGTGTCCACTAGTGTCCTCCCTTAGCCGAGACTCGTTGATCTCAAAATATGCGTAGATCTGTCCTTTTGGTCCTCATAGTGTCAAATTCCTCACAACTTCATTTACCATTTTCTTGAAACTCCTTCTGACTGGACAACTCTCTTTCACTGGACCCCAACTGAGATGCAAAATGCATAGTATTAGCCTTTAGTGATGTTGATATATTTCTTGGAACTATGTAGTGCGCAGTCACTGTCCCCCAAGGAAGTTGCGTTGTGCAATTACAGAGCTCAACAAACTGCCACGATTGCTAGAATTGCATATTAGCTTCCTTAAGCTTGACCCGAACTATGAATTTCACAAGATTAGTCATCAAGCATCCTCCCAGCCTACTTGAACCCTGCAATGTGTAGAGACACAAGCCTACCTTTCCTCCTAGAAATGAGTAGAAGTGTCCCCTAGTGTCCTCCCTCAACTGGGACTCATTGTTCTTGGAAACTATGTATGTCTATCCTTTTGGTCCCTCTACTTCCCAGTTCTTCCTTCCCTCATAAAACTGTACAAAACCGGCCTCCAAGGGTCCCACAATGTAGCTTACAATGATGATACTCAAGAGTTCCTCAGCCAAGACTGCGCTTCTCTCTCCATAGTCTCAGTGACTCGTATCCCTCCCTGTCACCTAAAATTGCACAATGCATAGTTATTGGGCCCTCTTTCCCAGCCTATCACCTTTCTTGGGCTCATTCTATGGATACCAGTGAATCACCTTAGACTAGGGAGTATTGGATTTTTTTTCGTACTATCATGATTGAATTGCAGGAACAGGTAAACTGTTAGATCATGACAAGATGATGAAGAAGGAGAAGAAGGAGCGGAATTTTTAGAAGACTCACTTACAGTTGGATGGACAAAGAAGCTTATCAAGTACAAGAAAATGGAACACATGCATGGAACCATCTCCCAAGACCAAAGATCATTAAATACCTCGCATCATTAAGCTATGTAGAGGAGAAGAGAAAGTGAATCGAAGAACACATATATCACTCATTAGCAATAATGACTTGACATTGACGCCTCCAAAAGCTAGTCCATGTTAGCAGTTTCATGTCAATTCATGTCATGACTTGTCAAAGGCCACATCACTACTATGAGCCATGTCTATTGTAAATAAAATGTAATGTAAAGTGGAATTCCAATGGACACAAATGAATATGAAGAGTCATGTCAGTTGAAAAGTCATATGAAGTTGAACAATCATGAGGGTAGTCGAAGAGTCATAAGGGTCAAGAATCACCCTTGGTTATATATACCCCCTTATTGTATGAGTAAAGGAATTTTCACCTTGGCTCCTCCCACAAAGAATAGAGAGTTTCATTTATTTATTTAAGGAGAGAGGAGTGGCTCCAATGTCTCATTACTGGGGCTAGTGATGTATGATGTAAATATGTATCTTGGAATTTTTTGTTCATACAAAAGCCTATTCAGGCTAGCTCGTTTCCATGCATGACTTGTGGATGTTTGTAAGACTATTCTTTGATCATTGGTAATTCATGTTTGTTTCACATGTACTAAGATAGTTGAACTATTTCGGTTGTTTAGTGCTTACCTTGTTGGAAATGTGTTGTATTGGTTATCATTGTTGTCTCATCCTTGTGGACTACTCTGCAGGATACTAGACAAACCTTTCTCTCTCATTGGTTATAACAACCGTCACATCCATTGTGGTCTATTCTAGTAGATGGTGGATGTATCTTTCCCTGTACTTTGGTTTTAATGATTGCTGCATCTGATGTGGACTATTCCGATCAATGTTGGATAGACCTTTGTGGTTCACTTGTGTCTCTTCATGGGTGGTACTATTACCTCTCACTTAGAGGCTCACTTTTCTTCCCCTTTTTGTAGTAAGAGAACCTTGACATAGTTGCGTTGCATACTCACTAGGCACATTTACCTTGCTTTTCAATGAGACAATTGCATCAGTCTCTCATGCTGATAGCTAGAGCCAAGGAATATCTTTAAGTATATGGAAAGTGGGCCTTTATAACAGATGGGACTGCTACACCAAACAGTGGAGGTCTAGTTGGGACTTCATATCAAGGAGATCCCTTTGGTTGATGAATTTATAGCACCGTCAACAAAATGACACTAGAAGGAGGGTCATATGACAAGCTGAGCTCGTTGTATATTATTTGAATCTCTTATCTAAAATGGCTCATACACAAATCATCCTCCAGGGGTGTTGCTCCAATTTTTCCCTTGATTAATTTTCACCCCCCGATGAGCTTCTTGATCACTTGTCCCAGTTAAATTTTGATGGTGAGGATAGACTATCCATTAGCAAGAGAATTTCCAATTCTATTCAGTATTGTGAACCTTATGAAATCGATAATGAATATTTTTCTTGCATACTTTTGTTCCTCACCCTTGAAGGTCGTGCCAATCAGTGGTGCCATACCTTGCGACCTAATTCAATCCATTCCCTTCGCCCTTTCCTTAGGATGATCCATCAAGCCTTCTGTATGTATAACTACTGAGATGTTTGTGGAAGAATTAATCTATTAAGAATGAAGCCTAACAAATCAGTTGAGAATTTTTCTGATCGATTCCTTCACTTTTGTTGTGAAATTCCCGAAGAAGATTTGAACTGAGATTTCTTGAAACAAGAGTTTGCGCATTTGGTTCTTGCCTCTTCATACGGTGAACTTGAACCTCCCGATTTTTATGCTTCTCCAACTCTTGTGAATTATGAGGCACCCCAAACCCAGAGCATGAGCATACTACCCCATTTGTTCCTTTTCCTCCTCCTTTTCTGGTCCCGATATGGGTTCTTCCTAGTGGAGTTTGTAAAACTGGGAAATCTGTGAATCAAATCTCTAACGCATCTTCTCACTCTTATCCTTCTTCAATGGAGGAAATTCAATAATGGCTTAGGAAGCCTACAACAAAGACTCACTCCTCCATTCCACAAGAGGATGACACTATTCATAACTCTATTCTAAGGACTAATTTAGATTTCTATTATCCTCTATCTTCTTCACATCACAACTCTGTTGGAAATACTTATAGGGAGGGTGAATTAGTATTCCTTAGAAATTAACACTTTTAAATATTTTTAGAGCATTAGTTAATATTCAATTGTTATTAATGTTTATGCAGTAATAGCAGTAAATAAAATAACACAGTAGGCACAAGAATTTTGGGTGGAAAACCCCCTCCGAGTAAAAATCCATCAAACACTTTTCTAATAAATTATCTAATCTTCAACCCCAGCTAAAATGAAAGCAACAACTTCCCAGAATTCTAGAAAAACATTCGTCTCCAGCTCCTACTGGAAGGATGAACCAACACCCTAGTTTCTTCAGTAATCAACTGCATGGATGCCCCAACACCCTAGCAAGCCACAACTCGCTCTAGCACCACCCTACCACCCTACCACAGACCCCGAATTGTAGGCCACTACATACACTAGCCTAGCACCTCCCTTCCACCCTATAATGACTGAAGTAAGACAAGAATATGGATTCCCAAACCGGGGACAACAATCCACGATACTTTAAGATATACAATAATTTTTGTGTACTTGACCAAATACCAAATCATTCTATGACCTGCAACTTAACCATGACATCATCCCAACAGTGACTCCTATACCTCCCAACACTGCCTCTTTGACTCTAGAAAAAATGAATCTTTTACAATATTTACAATGCTGACTCTTTGACAACTTTACAATGATGACTCTTTTACAAATGACTCTTTGCCTTGATACTTCTTCACAATATGCCGATGGTTGCCATGTCTTCAAAGGAGGTCTCGTTGACTCTTAGCCTTGATACTTCTTCACAATATGCAGATAGTTGTCATGTATTCAAAGGATGTTCCACTGCAATGATTCATTTTATTTGATACTTCAGCTCTTGAATTTTTCCTTGATGCTGTGCTTGAATCTATGCAAAATTTTCCTGGCGAAACCAAACCCAAAACAAAACAAAATACCCTTCAACTTAACTTTGCCTGCAAAACACATGTAAGTTCATAATAATGAATAAATACAAATTAATTTACAATGTGTACCTCAAGTGTGGTTGTCACTTTTTTTGTTGACGTGTTGCAATAGTAGACAAAGACTCCCACTCTTGATATAGGCCTGGACTCTATGCAAGACTATATCCAAAATTGACAACATCATATAGATTTAGCAGACTTGGTGTAGCATCAAATGTCTAGTATCAAGAATAGGACATCTGAAATATGGTATCAAAACTAACTATGACATATAGAGACATATAGATATAACCGAGACCCTGTAATATACTTACATTGTCCCTTGACTATTGATGTGTTTTCCTTACTGCAGTGATCCTTGAATGCATGCTTTTTCTTGCATTCTAGGAGTTTGATATTGAACATGTTGTATCTATATAATTTCAGATCTCTAGGATCTAAACTTTCGTGATGTGGTAGCCCTCTGATTACTCTTTCCAACCCCATAGGTCTAATCAATATTGAATTCTTCATGAAAGGGTTATGCCCAATCTCCCATGATGACCTGATTATAGATTGGTTCAGTAGAGCGAACTTGTACGACATGCCACATGTCACTATTGTGACCTTCGGCCCTAAAAATGATACCCAAAAAACTTTATTCCGTCCTCTTTCTGTCACTATTTAATAAATTTGAATCCAATGTAGAGAGAGAAATTCATGACGATTTTCCCAATGTCACTTATTTGACATGGAATTTAGGAGCATGCAAAAACCCTAACTTCCTGAGATCATATCTCTGAAACTATAGCGAACCAAGATTTGAAATTTTGTCACGAGGTTCATCAAGATTTTCGATCAAATGGGTTTAATATTTAGACTCTATAGCTTCGCAAAAAGTTTATAGTGAAAATGCCACGATGACCTATTTGAAGCCACAAAATCCCTACTAGAGGAGGATATAAGGGTCATTATTTATATGAATGTCTTGAGTTGAGAGGGTCCTCAACAAGTGAACATTGGATGGATTTTAGGAGCAGAAAAAGAACTATTAATTATTAACTATTCCATGGACACAACCAATTATGAGTGTCATTCGATAACCCCATAGGTTTTTAGCCCACTAACTAGGGTTACTAACTTCAAACATGAATATATCTCAAACTGTGAATAATTGCTTGGCGTGACATATACCAATGGAAAAATCTCGACGGGTAGAATCCATATAGAAATCCTTGACTTAGAATAGAGTAATTTGTCAAGTCAAAATGCCCATGCAATATCAGGGTAGCCCCTGGTGCTTCTTGGGTTGACATCAATGACAACCACTGATCAACAATCTCCCCCTTTGGAATTGATGGAAACACAATTGCTCCCCTTGCGATCATGACACCTCTTCTTACTGCCTTCTCTCCCCCTTTGTCATCAATGGAAAAGGGTGACTCCCCCTGACAAATAGCCATTTTGTGGACCTCTACACACCTCCACTCCCGTTTTCTATTCGAGTAGATAAGAGAAAGAGTCTAATGAAAACTTTGGAGAATCCCAAGATTTTGGTGAAGATACTCAAATGCTTCACGAGGTAATGGTTTGGTAAATATGTCAACAATTTGTTCCTTTTTTGCCAACATATTCAAGCTTGATATTCTTTTTGGCAACCTGCTCTCTAATGAAATGATATTTAATCAGAATGTGCTTCATTTTGTAATGCATCACACGATTCTTGGAGATACTAATGGTGTTGGTGTTATTGCAAAACATTAGAATAGGCTCATCAAACTTGAATTGAAGATATTGAAAAGTTTGCTTCATCTAGAGAACTTACGTACAACAAGCTGCTGCCGGGATATATTCTACTTCTGCTCTGGATAATGAGATTGAAGACTAATTTTTACTTAATCATGAAACAAGACAACCACCTAGATATAATGTTGCTCCACAAGTAATCTTAGTATCATCAACATTTCCTGCCCAATCTACATCTATATAAGCTTGGATAACCAGATCATTTCCTTTGCGATACCATAGACCATATTCCAATGTGCCCTTAAGATATCAAAAAATTCTTTTGATGACAACAATATGAGATTATTTTGGTGCTGATTTGAATCTTGCTATTTGTCCAATAGCCTACATCACATTAGGCCTAGAGGCTGTCACATATAGGAGACTACCAATCATGGATCTACACACCTTTGGTTCACATCCTTTGATGAATCTTCTAAGCTTAACTTTCAACCTATTACCATCCGGTAAGGACTGGCTTGAAATATTCCATCTGGAATTTCTTGAGCATTTCTTTGATGTACTTGGTTTGATATATGAATATTCCTTTATCCTACTAAGAAATCTGAAGCCCTAAAAAGTTTGTTAGTTCACCAAGCATAGACATTTCAAACTCACTTTGAATTTTTGTGGCAAAGTCTTTACTTAATCTATCATCACTGCTTCCAAAGATTATATCATCCACATATACTTGATAATTTTTAGGTTATCTCGATCCACTTTCACATAGAGATTGCTTTTCAATGCTTCCTTTATTGAACCTGTAATACTTCAACTATTCTTCTCCCCCTGAACATGTAATGTAACTAGAATCCTGTTCAAACTACCTGTTTGTCAATCATAGACTTGTGTCATATACTATTGAATAGACTCATCTTCGAATTTATAGGAGTTGATAGGTTGAATTGTTTAGAATAGTGTGTCATTTAATGGATTATCTTGACTCGATTCATTAACCGAAACAATTGTTGATTCCTCACAATTTGTTATGAATCGTGAAAGCATAATTGTTGGGTCCTTATTTCCTTCTTGCTTTTCTTCCTCATCTTGTACTTGTTCATCCTATACTTGTTTTCCTTTCCAAACCTTCTTATTCTCATCGTTAAGCTTTTCATTCAAGGTTGATTCCATCTTGTACCTGCAGGTACAAGCTATGTGTCCATAGTTATGACATTTGTAAAATTAAATGTTATTCATAGAAGATTTCGTTTGGTGTCTATCTCGTGATCTTGCATATTTTCTTCTAGGGTTTTACTGATAATAGTTATACCTTTCCGGAACTTCACAATCCCTAGCCATATGTCCAAAAGTGTTAAATTTGTGATATTTGACATCATCTCTCAAATGATCAAATTTGTTGATATTATGTTGAGTTTTGGAATATCCATTTTTGAAGGATCTGCTGGAATTATATTCATTCCAAACATACATGCGACATTCTACAACTCTATGTCCAAACCTTCCACATGAATAACAATGACCATAAAATATAGGTTGGTACCTGGGAGGAAATATTCTTCGAGGAATTGTCTTCCAAGGTTCTTCCTATGAGTCTTGATCTCTTGATCTAGCTGGGGGATCTACCCCTTCTCATATCCATTTTCTTTGGTTGTAATAGAAGGATTTGACTCCTTTTCTAATTTTTGTTTGTAACCAAGACCAGTCTTGTAACTGTATGATTTTTGGTTTTTTATGAGTTCGTCCAAAGACTTTGAACTGTTGGTGTAGTCTTGAAGAGTTTTTCCACTTTTTACTTCCTTTCGTAGAGAAACTATTTCAGGTTCCTGTGCTTCTCTCTCTTTGTTGCTTTCCTTGACTTCTTTCCTGAGTGATTTTTCAATTCATTTGTATTCTTCAACCTTCATTTTAAGATTGAGGAAATGTTCCCTTTCTATCTTCAATTCATCTTCAAGAGTGTTAAGATGCTTCTTTTCGGCCTTGAGCTCTTTGATAACCCTAATTACTTCATTTTTAAATTTGACTTCAGTGATTTCTACTTCTTCATCTCCTTCTTCGTTAGGTTCCTCTTGCTTATTGTGCTTGGCCATAAACAATTCTCTTCCGTTGAATTCTTCTTCAGAAGAGGAGCTATCTTCTATGGAGAAGAAAATTTTCTTAAACCATTTCTTCTTGCGTTTCACATTGAACTTCCTAGGACTTTTCTTTCCTTTCGCAACAACCTCATTTTTGTGAGGACATTTGGATACAAAATTCCCAACCTCACCACAATCAAAACATATTAATGGAAGTTTACCTTTGAATTTTCCTGTACCTATTCTCATTTTCTGCGTGAAGTAGGCAAACTCTTTATCTGAGAATCCTTCTTCATCTTCTTCCTTTTCCACATGCTTACAATTGCATGTTTTTTCTTCCAGAGTCTTCTTGTCCTTATTATTCTTCTTGGATGCGGAAAATGACGTTTCTAAATGAGATGTGTCATCCTATTCTTCAATCCTCATCTCATATGACCTAAGAATTCCATGCAATTCATCTACGCTGATATTGGTCAGATTCGATCTATCTTCCAAGACAGATACCTGAGGTTTAAATCTTGCTGGCAAGGTTCTAATGATCTTTTGGACAATAATTTTCATTTCAACTGTTTCTCCCAAACCTTCCAATGTATTTGTTGTTTCATCAACACATTGAAAGTATGCAGTAATATCTTCATCTTCACTCATTTTGAGTTCCTCAAATTCTTCCCTGAAAATTTGAAGCTTTTCTTCTTTCACCTTTGAGTCATCTGCATATATATTTTCAAGTATTCCCCATACCTCTTCCGAAGTTTTGCAACTCAATACCTTAAGATAAACAAATTTCATAAGCCCACTAATAATAGGATATTTAGCCTTTACATCATATACCATATTTTTCTTACCTTGTTCATCCTGGATAGGTGTGAAGCCTTTGTGAACTATTTCCCATGCTTCGTATCCTTGCACCAACAAATGAAACTACATTCTTCCACTCCAAAGTGCATAGTTATTTCCATGGAATAAAGAAACTATATTATTAGTATACTCCATGATATCCTTCCACTTGTTACACTGCTATTGAAGGAACTAAGATCGGATACTAACTGTTGGAAATAATGAGAGGGAGGGTGAATCAAGATTTTGTAGCAATTAGCCTTTTAAATTTTTTAGAGCATTGGTTAATCTTCAATTATTATTAATGCTTATGCAGTAATAAAAGTAAATAAAAGAAAACAGTAGGCACAAGAATTTTAGGTGGAAAACCCACTTCGGGTCAAAAACCACTGAACACTTTTCTAATAAATTCTTTAATCTTCAACCCCAACTGAAATGAAAGCAACAACTTTCTAGAAATATAGAAAACTATTCTTCGACATCCCCCATTGGAAGGATGCCCCAACGCCCTTATTTATTCAATAATCAACTAAATGGATGCACCAACACCCTAGTGAGCTAGAACTCACCCTAGCACCACCCTACCACCTTGAAGTGTTCACAGGCCCCAACCTGTAGGTGACTTCATACACCAGCCTAGCACCTCCCTGCCACCCTATAATGATTAAAATAAGACAAGACTATGGATTCCCAAACCAGGGACAACAATCCACGATAATTTAATATGTACAACAATTTTCATGTACTTGAACAAATACCCAATCACTCTATGACCTGCAACTTAACCATGACATCATCCTAACAATGACTCCTATACCTCCCAAAACCGCCTCTTTGAGTCTATGCAAAATCACTCTTTTACAAATCACTCTTTTACAATATTTACAATGATGACCCTTTTACAAATTTACAATGAGGACTCTTTTACAAATGACTCTTGGCCTTGATACTTCTTCACAATATGTAGATGATTGTTATGTTTTCAAAGGATTTCTCGTTGATTCTTGGCCTTGATACTTCTTCACAATATATAGATAGTTGTCATATGTCCAAAGGATATCTCACTACAATGCTTCCTTTGATTTGATACTTCAGCTCTTGAATGCTTTCTTGATCTTGTGCTTGAATCTATGCAAAATTTGTTCGGTGAAACCAAACTCAAAATGAAATAAAATACCCTTCAACTTACCTTTTCCTGCAAAACACATGTAAGTGCATAATAATGAATAAATACAAATTAAAATTACAATGCATACCTGAGGTGTGCTTGTCACTGTTTTTACTTGTTGCAGCAGTAGACAAAGACTCCCACTCTTGATATAGCCCTGGACTCTATGCAAGACTCTATCCAAAACTGACAACATCATATAGATTTAGCAGACTTGGTGTAGCATCAAATGTGTAGTATCAATAATAGGACATGCGAAATGTGGTATTGAAACTAACTGTGACATATAGAGACATGGAGATATAACTAATACCCTGTACATACTTACATTTTCCCTTGACTTTTGATGTGTGGTCCTTACTGTAGTGATCCTTGAATGCATGCTTTTTCTTGAATTCTAGGAGATTGATATTGAACCTATTGTATCTATGTAATTTCATATTACTAGGGTTTGAAATTTTGTTCTGGGGTATCCCTCTAAGTCCTCTTTCCAACCCCATAGGTTGGCGAAAGAGTGGGTTCTTCAAGAAATATTTATGCTTAATCTTCCATGATGAACTGATTATAGACTGGTTCAGTAGAGAAACTTGTACGAAGTGCCACGTATCATTGTTGTGACCTTCAGCCCTAAAAATGATACCCAAAAAACTATCGTCTCTTTCTGTCACTATTTACAATATTTAAATCCAATTCTCAGAGATAAATTTATGACAATTTTCCCAATGTCACATGTCTGACATGGAATTCGGGAGCCTGCAAAAAACCCAACTACCTCATATCATATCTCCGAAAATATAGTGAACCAAGATCTAAAATTGGGTCAAGATGTTAAACAATATTTTGGCTCAATCGGGTTTTAATTTCATATTTTGAAGCTTTTCATACCAAAAGGTATAGTGATCTTCCCACGATGACTTGTTTGAAGCCTCAAAATCCCTACTATAGGAGGATATGAGGGTCATTATTTATATGAATGTCTTCGGTTGAGAGGGTCCTCAACAAGTGAATGTTAGAGGGATTTTAAGAGCACAAAAGACATTATTAATTATTTACTATTCAATGAACACAACCAATTATGAGTTCCATGCCACAAACCCATAGGGTTTTAGCCCACTAACTGGTGTTACTAACTTAAAACATGAATATCTCTCAAACGGTGAAGAATTACTTGGTGTGCCATATATCAATGGAAACATCTCGATGAGTACAATCCATATAAAAAATGCTTGTATCAGAATAGTTTAAGATGTCAATTCAAAATGCCCATGAAATATGGGGTAGCCATTAGTGTTGCTTGGGTTGACATCAATGAAAACCACTGATCAACAGACTCCTTGTACCATTATTCACTTGATAACTTTTCTTCACAAGCCAGTTTTTCACATTCTCTTGGTTCTCAAGCTGCTGGCTCAAATTGTGATCAGGTACAAAGAAGTCACATTACACATGTAAAGGAGAAAAAAGGTGAAGGAAATTTCACTCAGTTTCGAAATCTTCCACGTCAAAATAATAAGTTTCCATTCTTGAATGATTCTCAATATTCTAATCTCGGTGGAAAATCCAGTATAATCAATTCTTTCAATCAACCTCCAACCTTGGGAAGTAATTATTCCAATGCTTTCGTATGTTGTGGTGGATGCCCAAGCACATCAAATGATCTTTTGGTTCCTCACAAAGATTTTAATTTGAATATAGAATTTGTTTCATTCAAAGAAGATGTTCCTATCAAAAATTTACATTCAGCTCACTATCCCTTGTGTCCTACCATTCACAACACATCCACTTGTGATAGAGATACTCCATGTTCTCTTTCTCCTTCATCTGATGAGTTATCTCCTCAAGTGACAGAAGGCGAGGAGGTTGTCCATGATGAAATTGAAAATAGCCAAATCCTAGAGAATTGTTCCCACCCATCATCATCTCTTCTTTTGCATGACGACAACTCTTCAAATCCTATTGCTTATGATATATCACCAATGCCTTTATCTTTGAATGTACCATCAGAAAATCCTCTTCAATTGAGTAATATGAGTATTGCTAAACTTGAAAAATATGGTGAAACATGTGACAGAGATGGATGCCATCTGGAGAGAAGTTTTAAACTTAGAAATAATATCCACCCTCAAACCATGAATGATATGATTCAAGCTACAAAATGTGATTTTACAATCCTGGAAGGTAAAGGGACCTGCCAGGGAGTTGAGGAACTTCAACTTTTGTTAATGGTTATTGTTGAGGGAATTGCTCCCCTAGGGCTTTTTGGTGGAAACCCTAGCAGACTGAAAGTTGTCTAAATAGAGAAACACACATTCACATAGCCATTATGCTATGATAAGCAAATTCTATAGTAAGAGGGGCGTACCTCAGGTCCTACGTTCGAGAAGTTCCTCAAGGGTCCAAACCCTTCTTCAAGTCCCTTTCGCTCCTTTGTTCTGTAAAATAACCAGTTCCAAAGAATACAACAGTATATGGACAAAGACTTATAATGAAATCATCTTCATGCTATAAAAGAAGGTAGTTAGTTATGAACTTTAAACAACCATTCACATATGAATTCAAACATGAACATCATAAACATAAAGAAGAAGCATATCGGGAACCAAGACGTGTTTCTTTATTATAGACAAATAGAATGTACAAAAGGAGTAATATCACTTGAGTAACCTTTCGCAGGCTCCAAGCAAAGCTTCCTTCCGGATCCAGTCCAACCTCAAGCCTTTAGCATAATCTCCTTCCAAGACTCACTCCATGATGCCATAACTAGTAGATGAACATCAACACACAAGGAAACAAGGGTTTCCTGTACAAATGGGGGAAGTGCAGAAGGCACAAGGGTCTTCAGACTTGGTCATGGGAAAAATTTCAGTATAATAACCTTTCTCTCTCTTCTCTCCTCCTTAGGCCTTCCCTTTGAGGTCTTTTTATACCTCTCCCAAAGTAGTTTTTTAGTTGGGAGTTAGTTGGGAACAGTTGGGCCACGAGCACTAACAGGTGCTCAGCAGGTAAAACCCACGATCTTCACCCAAAAATAAGGAGTTTTATATTTTTTTTAAGTGTTTTAATACATATACGTGATTTGGGTATATGCCTACCCGCGTATACATGCGTTTAACTCAAGGCAATGTCGCATACAAGGAATAAAACACTGTTTTTTAAATTTGAGACCAGGTCTGGAAGGAGGGGATGCCCTAGGCCATGAGTGCAGCATCACAAACCATAATAGTGAGATTTGGAGCTATAACAGTTATGTCAGGATCACATGACTCTGGTAAGCCCACTGAGCTAAATCAGATCTAGTTTCTCTTGTAAAATCTGTCTATCTACATTGGTTTCACTCGATGTGAATTCCTGTGTAAAAGTGTTTGGTATTATGGGTGTGATCTCTCAAATTTTCAAAATTTCACTTATGACCAAATTTACGAATCTATTACAACTCATTCATCTTCATGCAAATCTCTCACATCAAACTCATGTTGGGAATGTCCATATCTATGAAATCATGGAATTGTGAAGTTGATCATCTCAAGGAATATCTTTTCCTACAAGAATCATACATATCAATTCCCCACCCCTCCCCCCCCTGAAATTGTCAACTCCTAAGGCTTATTGCGAATATTGTATTCCAAATCTATCCTTTTATTACACCAGAAATATCCTTGTGTGATAATGAATGCACAAGTTTTCACACAGATCAATTTCTTCTCCATTCACCATAGCTCAACTGGTCCCATTCATTCATTGTGCTAACATCCCTTTTAAAACAATTTGATGACTATGATGCTTGTACAATTGGTCACTAGTTGTAGGAAGATGGTATGTCATATCTATCTCGCAAGGAACTTGATTTGATTATTCAGAGCCTTCACAAGATTGTTCAAATTGATTTTTCTTTGTTCATTGCAAACTAAGAATCTGATGTTTCAATCAGCTCACTTGACCAATTCTCTATCTTTGTTGTCTTTCATCTGTCTTATCATTTTCCCATCATCACATCCAATGGCAGTTGCTTCACATGCCTTGATCTTCATTGTTTAACATCTCTCTATTCATATTTCTATCAAGTAGGTGCAACACTTCAGACTTTGTTGATGGTTATGGAAGATCCTTGGCATTACTCTCACTAATGATAAGATTTATTTTCCCTTACAAGATTCCCATCGGGATCTTGCTTCTTGAATAAAAAATTAATATTCCTAAAGATCATGAGGTTTTCAAGTGGGTCGTCATGAATTTTATGATCCAATCACTAAATGGTTGGAAAGATCTTAGCAATATTTATTGCAGAAATCAAGTCTTAATTTGTGCTCGCGCTTGCCAAGGAGCCTAGTGTGTATGAAGACATATCCACAAGTGGCTTCCGAGGTTTCTTGAAAAGTGGTATTCATCGAAAAGTTAAGCATGTGGATTGGGTGAAATTAGTGGCTATGACACATTTTTCTACCCATTGGAAAGACCTTCCTTTTCTTGTGTAAGTTTTCCAAGATTTTATATCTTATGTTACACATCACTTTTTGTCTTTTTTAACTTTTCCTATCTATGTGGATGTAGATAGAGAACAATCACGATGGCTTCACTGGAAATTTCATTTTACGTGACCCTGACCTTCTAGCTGTTAGGTTAGGAATAGGATTAGATGCATCATTAGCTTTCCCTTTCATGCACTCATTCTGCACTCATTTTTTGTAGTCTATCCTTGTTTCATTGTCCTAATTCTACATCATGTTTTCCTTAGTCATATTGTTCTCTTGTGTCTAGATTTTCTCTCCTTGTTTTGTGTTTTATTTCCTTTTGATTTATTTCCTTCCATGTTGATTTTTTCCTTTGTTCCACATGTGAATAAGTGTTGTGCATGAACCTATGTTGGCTTCCAAGTGTGCATGCAACTGAAGTTCAAAGAGTCTTGTTACACTTCAACATTTGGTTAGTCCTGTGTCCGGTTTCCTTGTAATTGGTTGTATCTTTTGGCCAATGAAGTTTTGATGGAAAACACGATCCATCCATAAGGAGAGCTTTGGTCTAACCATGAACCTGTGTCTAGTTTGGGAACCTCATGCCTATACTCAATTTCATGTTTTGGTGTTTTCAAGCATATCCAAATGGTAGAAATGGAGAAGGGTAAAATCTAAATGAGCAAACCTAAATCAGAGGTATTTATATGCCTCTCTGAAGGAACAACCTATCCTTCTCTCAATAAGTCAAGATCCCTCTTCCACCCCAAAATAAATAAGTGTCGATGCAAAATTCTCTTAAAAGAAATAATAACGATGAAATAAGAGAAAGACTTCCTACACAGAGAGGTGAAGTGTGCAATTCCATCGCGGTACTATCCAGGCTCGCTAGTAGTGTAGAAATGCTTGCATTCTCATGTGACTTCACCCAGGTATTGTTCATCCCTGTTGGTAGTGGAGAAACACCAGAGATGAAAAACTATACTCTGAAAATATTAAGCTCACGAGTTAAACTAACCTTCCCTATTCGAAACACTCTGATTTCGCTGAATCTAATATTGTATTCAATTGAGAAGGTACAAAGGGGGCCATGTCTACCCATGGGGTAACTGGGCAAGCCAAATTAATCTACATGATGAATAAATACTCCCTTAAGGAAAAATTCCCTACACTAAAATGACCCAAGATAGATAAACTGGTATTCAATCATTGTGTCGCCATTTGTTGTAGCAATTGCAACACCGTCCAAAATTTTGGCCTACACTTAAATTTTAGAGCCTACTGTGGATCCTCTGATCGATCATTCCTTAGTCACTTATTGGTAACCTGATGATCTCAAGCTCCCCTCTTTGATATTAAGAGTCATTTAGGCTTTTACCTTTATATAGTATGTGCCATCTTTAGGTATGCGGATTATCGCTTGTCATGAAAAGGGAAGTTTGTTTTTCTTCAATAGGGAATATTTGTGAGAATGAGTTATCCTCACCACATAGACATGTTTTGCACTCCCTTCGCACACTCTTTCACAAGTTTCATCTTTATCTTCTCAAATTCTATCATTGGAGTCACACTTGTCATAAACTGTCACAAAAGGTTATTTCATTAAGCAAAGTATGTTTTAAATGTTATGGATGGTCTATGTTGTATCACTAAGTGTTCAAGTGTTTGATCGTGGTCAATTTCTATTGATGTTCATGTTAGTTCCACCGATCCCACACTTAACCAAATTCTAGATTTTTCCCGGCAACCTTGCCTCATCTAGCTTTCCTCAACTATGCACTTCGCATCAACAACCCTCAAGCTTTTCCCCTTGCCTACTGGAACTACGCAATTTGTAGAAATCCTAGCCACCCTTGGCATCCAAAACTATGTAGTGGTTTCCTCCAGTGTCCTTCCCTTAGCTAGAACCCACTGCCTCCAGAAACTGCGCAGTTTTGTCCCTCAGGCATCTCAGCTGCCCAGTCCACCTTGCACTTTGAAACTGTGCAGATGTGTCCTCCCAGTGATCCAAAGGGATCCTAGAAAACCCTCTAAGTCTTCAAAAACTCGAAACTATTGCATGAGAAGAACTTTTCAAAAAGTCGGATTACACTATCGGGAGGCAAAAACATAGAGAAAACATTGAAAAACAGGGTTATTGGCAATCAAAGCAACTTTGAATCGGAGCCATCGGATCTCGCTGATCAGCAGTCCAAATCTAATCGGCCAATCGCAATCAGCGGTGGCAAGTAGGGGCTATCGGTGGAGACCAATGCGATAGCGATCAACATGGGTCAACAAGGATCGTCGATCAAGCACACAGATCGATGACCCATGTTAAAGAGCGATATCACAATCGACAAACATAAAGGAGTGATTACAATCGGCCCGAGATATGTGCGATATGCGACTACAATTGCAACATCACATCAGAGTATTTCAATAGAGTGGGGCTGATATACATATGGTTTGCAACAGCCAAACTCGATAACATTATAAACGATATTTGATATAATTTCAAGTCCAGTAAAAGGACTTTTTCAATGTAAATCACGATTTTCGTTAAATAAACAAAATACAAAGGATAAAGTGCTGGTGTGATGAACCAGACCCGAAAGGGTTTCTTAATGCTATTGTATGTAATTTCAAGTCTGATATAAGTAGTATTTTCATATTTTTATGTATTTTCAAATATAATGGGAAATCACAAAACAGGTAGGATTTCAGGAGAGCGAAAGGCAGTAAATGGTTTGGCTCAGGCTCCGCCTGATCCCATACAATGGCTGCCACGTGTTTAGGCTAAGGAGAGAGAAAACCACCCTTATCGGGCAGTTAACCCCCATACGAAAGGGCTGCCTAAAATGAACCACAACTATTGGATCTGGATCTCCCAGATCAACGGTGGAGATGTGATGTCGATATATAGGCGGACCCAATAGGAGTATAAGGCAGATTTATGGATATTTGAAGTCTGATAAATAGTGTTTGGTGGAATTTTCCTGTGTTTGAATTTATTTCTCTATGTAAATAGAGAACATCGATTTTGAAGGATTTCAAAGGCTTGATGACCCATTCTGTTACAGTATAGGTGGCCACCATCCCTGAAAGTGTTTAGCAATGATTTCTAATGCTCAGAGGGGGATCTGAGCAGACAGAGGTTGGGAAGCCAAAGAGCCCAAGAAGAGGAAACGAATAGGCATCGTTGATTGGCTTTAAAGCCACAGATTGATAGAAAATAGATAGGCAGTGCTGAGACAGAGCAAAGTCATAGATAAAGAGTGATAGAGAGAGTCTGTGTACTTAGACAGGCTTGAGGGGTTCAAGAAAATCTCTTGCTATTGTAATTGTTGTGTGTTGAGACTCAAATTGAGTTCATTCTTTTGTAAAACTTTTTTTGAAGACATAATAGAGAGGTCACCACTGAAGGCTAGACCAAAATACGTAGCCCAAGAGTGTTGGGTGAACTCCTTATTAAACAATTGTGTTTATGTGTGTTGTCTATTATGTTCTTTAACTACTTCATTGTCTATGTATTTCACAATCTTATCGATCCATTGCACAAAGTAACATAGGAAAATCCATGCACATGAGTCTGTAATACCTTAATAATTGTCTTAGATCTCATGATCAGATCAAGTGGTATCAGAGCTTTAGGTTTGATAAGGTTAGACAAGCTTGTGCTGGATTGTTGAATGCTAACTAGGTCAAAGCTCAAATTAGGAGAAGGAGAACTAGTTGAGACCAACCCAAGAATAGGAAGAGCCTATCCTAGGAGGAAAATGGTAGAAGAAATTCCCTTGGAATGAAACTCTCAGTTCATGGACAGTTTCATGACCATGACAACCATGGTAGAAGAGATGTATTGAGAATTTAAGAAAGGTCGAGGTGAAGATACTTCAACCTCCAAACAAGACAAAGGAATAGAGGAACATCTTCTAGATGGGCATTCAGAAGGCAAAGGGAAAGGGGAAGAGACTCCTCCAACAACACCTCCTTCTAGCCCTTTGATTAAATTAGATGTAAAATTTGATTTTCCAATATATGATGGAGAATTAAATGTAGAAAAGCTAGATAACTGGATTAGACATATTGATGTATATTGCAGGGTGTAGAACATATATTAAGAAAGGAGAAATATTCAGCTGGCTAGCCTTCACCTTGGAGGAAATTCCCTAGTGTGGTGGGAAGGCAAGACACAAGCTAATTTGAACAAGCATGGTAAAATTATTTCTACCTAGAGTGAATTTGTTTCTGCCATTAAAAATAAATTCTATCCACTAGCTTATATGTAGCAAGATATGATGAGTTGGCAAACTCTTCGCCAATTAAAGGGGCAAAGTGTACAAAGCTATACCGAAGAATTTAGAAAAAGAGATTTAATTCTAAGAATTTCTCTAGACACACCTGAAACTTTGTTGAAGTATATAGATGGTCTACATAGCTATTTGAGGCACACCATTCTCATGTTTAAACCTACTAGAATAGATGAGGTATCAGTTCAGGCTACACATTTGGAGGCCAGAGGCAAGAATGTGAACCCAGAGATTTGGGGATCATCAAAACCCACTACAAACAAGAACAAGGAAAATAGGAATCAGAAATGGAAAGAGAGGAAGGAAAACACTGTACAGAAAGACAAACCTTCATGCACTCACTACAAGAAGGATGGACATGATGATGAACATTGCTGATATTTGCATCCAGAGTTGAAACCCAAGAAGTTCAATGACAAGAAGAAGAAGACTGTTCCTACTATTCAGAAAGATTTGGGGTCAGATTCAAGTGATGAAACAACAATCATAGCTACAGGTATAAAAGGTAAAAATTATGAAGCATCTACTAGTAATTCTACACAATATATTGATAATGAAGAAAATGAGAGGAAAAGACATAATATTTTTCATATTAGAGTTATTTCCAAGCATCAAAAGATTGATACTTTATTTGATAGTGGTTCACAAGTAAACTTGAGTTTTGAAGAAATTGTAAAGAAGTTGGGACTACTAACCACACCTCATAAGAAGCCATATCCATTAGGTTAGGTATGTGATAAAGCAAAACTACAAGTGACTAGACAATGTAAACTTAGGTTTTCATTTGGGTCAACATTTGTAAATGAGGTTGAGTTGGATACAGTTCCTTTGGAGATATGTGGTATTGTTTTAGGAATTCCTTAATTGTATGATAGAAAAGTCATTTTCTACAGAGCTGAAAATAAGTATCAACTCACAAAAGATGGAATAGAATATATTGTAAGAGCTCATCAACTCAAAAATAATTATAATCTCATAAACTTAGGGTAGATGAAAAGAATTGTAAATTCATGCAAGAAATTTTTACTAATTGTTGTAAAGGAAAAGAAACCTGATAAAACCAATGTATTTGAGGGCTATGATGCTAAACAGAAAGCTAATTTAGAAAAATTTGTTTTAGAATATGATATCCTATTTCAAGAACCTAAAGGTCTGCCACCCAAAAGGGAAATTGTACATGATATTCATTTGTAGCAAGATTCTCCATTGCTTAACATCGGAATGTATAGGTTATCCGCTTTAGAGAATGAAGAGATCAAGAAGCAGGTACATGAGCTACTTGACAAAGGGTTCATAAGACCAAGCACATCACCATGCGGATCTCCAATCACATTTGTGAGAAAGAAAGATGGTTTGTGGAGGATGTGCATTGATTACAGAGTATTGAATAAAATAATAATCAAGAATTGTTATCCTCTTCCTTGCATAGATGATCTATTAGATCAGTTGAAAGAAGTCGTTTGCTTTTCCAAGTTGGACTTATGTAGTGGCTACCATCAGGTCAGAGTTGTAGAATAAGATTCATGGAAGACTACTTTCAAAATAAAGCAAGGGCTGTATTAATGGCTAGTTATGCCTTTTGGCTTAACTAATGCTCTTTCCACTTTCATGAGAGTTATGGATGATGTACTCTGAACTTTTGTTGATGATTTTGTAATTGTATATTTAGATGACATTCTTGTCTACAGTAAAACATGGGAAGAACATTTGAAGCATGTAAAGCAGACTCTAGATGTTTTGAAAAAAGAAAATCTCTATGTGAAGTTATCTAAATGTGAATTTAGTAAAACATCTTTGAATTATTTGGGTCATATTGTAGGGGGTGGTGAATTGAAGATAGATCCCTCCAAGTTTGAAGTCATTGTGAACTGGCCTAAACCCAAATCTTTTACAGACGTTAGGAGCTTCCTAGGAGAAACACAATATTGGAGAAAGTTTATTACTAACTTTTCCTTGATCGCAGCTCCCTTACATGCTTTAACATGATTGAACAAGGCGTTTCAGTGGGGCGGAAAACACCAGAAAGCCTTCGACACCTTGAAAGGAAAATTTAGTACAACACCAATACTAGCATTGCCAGATCTTCAAAGACCATTTGAAATTGAAATAGATGGCAGTGACTATGCCATGGGAGTAGTGTTGATGCAACATGGTAAACCCATTTGTTATCATTCTGAGACATTTAATTCTGCAATAGTTAATTACCCCACATATGAATAAAGAATTGTATGCATTAGTGCAGAGTGTGAAAAAGTGGAAAAATTACCTATTGGGCAAGGAAACAATTATACATACTGATCATCAACCACTTCAGTATTTGCACTCACAAACTAAATTGCAGCAATCAAGACACTATAGGTGGATGGGTTTTCTACAACAGTTTCATCTTGTCATCAGAAATGCATCTACTGTACTTAAGCATAACTCAGTATTGTATGAAAGCTACATTGAACAATATGCTCAAATGTAGATTTTAAAGATGTATATGCAACTTTAAGTCATGGCAAACTTGTAGAAGAATTGGATTATCATGTTAAGGACCAACATAATCCGAGAAGCACACACTTCTGTATTGGCCAAGAATTCATGAAACCGTTTCTAGATATATTAAGAGGTGTACCATGTGTTCTAAAAGCAAGCCCAACAATAGAAAACTAGGCTTGTACACTCCACTTCTAGTTCCTTCTCATACTTGGGAAAGTGTTTCCATGGACTTTGTTGGGGGATTTCCAAAATCAAGAAAAGGTCATGACTATTTATATGTTATTGTGGATAGGTTCAGCAAAATGTGTATTTTAATACCTTGTAACAAACAGATTACAGCTAAACAAACAATGAAGTTGTTCTTTCAACATGTCTGGGTTCATTTAGGGATACCCACTTCTATGGTATTTGATCGAGATTCCTGATTTGTTGGGAAGTTTTGGTCATGTCTATGGGAGTTGATGGACACTAGACTGAAGAAGAGCACAACCTTTAATCCACAAATAGATGGCCAAATAGAGGTGGTCAATAGGACAGTGATCCAGTTGCTGAGGGGCTATTGTAGCAAGCATCCCAAGCTTGGGGATGAAAATTTATGTTATGCACAACATGCTTACAACTGTGCTAAGCACTCTTCTACACAAAGATCTCCTTTTGAGAATTATTTTGGTTTTACACCAAGGTCTCCCTTGGATTTTGTCTTTAGTAAATACATAGCAGTTGATGGACACATTGATGTGGACAAAGCAACCAAGTTCATTAAACGGATCTAAGAAATTCACCAGGTAGTGCAGGAACAGCTGGAGAGAAGCTAGCCCAAGTAAAAGGAAAGGCATGATAAGCATTGAATTGAGCTTAGATTCCAAGTTGGTGATCAAGTCTAGCTGTACATCAACAAAGATAGAATGTAAGGTGAAGGTAAGAAGTTGAAGCCAATAAGGTATGGACCTTTCAAGATACTTGAGAAAGTTGGTGAAAACGCTTTTCACCTTGATTTACCAACTTACGTGCACATCTATTCAGTAGTTAATGCAGGGAACTTGAGACTATTTGAACCTTCATTGGTTGAAGATCCCGAAGAGCAAATTCAGTTTCCTTCTATTGATGATCTGTTGCCTGAATATCTCAATGAGTTGCAGGAAGATACAATTTTGTACAAGAAGGTGAGAACTACGTGCAGAGGGGATGTTAAGTACCTCAGAATTGGACTCAAAGGTTAAAAACCAAGCAGTGCAAAATGGATAGAGATTTGACAAGTGAGGAAGTTTCATCCTCACTTGATTGATGCTTAAAAACCAACTTTTGGTGGTCCAAAATATTTTTCAATGGGAAGGCGTGATCCAAGTGGATCCTAGAAAACCCTCTAAGTCTCCAAACACTTGAAACTATCGCATGAGAAGAACTTTTCAAAAAGTCGGATTACACTATCGGGAGGCAAAAACACAAAGAAAAAAATTGAAAAACAGGCTTATCAGCGGTCAAAGCAACTTTGAATCGGAGCCGTCGGATCTGGCCGATCAATGGTCTAGATCTGATCGGTCAATTGAAATCGGTGGTGGCAAGCGTGGGCTATCGGTGGAGACCACATTGAATATGCGATAGCGATCAATGCGGGTCAACAATGACCATCGATCAAGCGTGTAGATTGACGGCCCATGTTAACGCACAATATCATAATCGACAAACATAGAGGAGCGATTACAATCGGCCCAAGATATGTGCGATATGCGATTGCGATCACAACATCGCATCGGAGTATTTCAATAGAGAGGGGCCGATATACATATGGCTTGTGATAACCGGACCCGATAACATTATAAATGAGATTTGATATAATTTCAAGTCTGGTAAAAGAAATTTTTCAATGTAAATAGCGATTTTCATTAATCGGACCCGAAAGGGTTTCTTAATGCTATCATATGTTATTTCAAGTCCGATATAAGTGATATTTTCATATTTTTATGTATTTTCAAATATAAAGGGAAATCACAAAATAGTCAGGATTTCGGGAGAGCCAAAGGTGGTAAATGGTTTGGGTGGGGCTCCGCCCAATCCCATACAATGGCTGCCACGTGTCTAGGTTGAGGAGAGAGAAAACCACCCTTATCAAGCGGTTAACCCCCATACGAAAGGGCTTCCTGAAATTAACCACAACTGTTGGATCTGGATCTCCCATATCAATTGTGGAGATGCGATGTCGGTATATAGAAAGACCCGATAGGAGTATAAGGTAGATTTATGGATATTTGAAGTCTGATAAATAGTGTTTGGTAGACTTTTCCTGTGTTTGAATGTATTTACTTGTGTAAACAGAGAACAACGATTTCAAAGGATTTCAAAGGCCCAATGACCCATTCCATTATAGTACAGGTGGCCACCATCCTTGAAAGCATTTAGCAATGATTGCTAACACTCAGAGGGGGATCTGAGTGGACATAAGTAAGGAAGCCAGAGAGCCCAAGAAGAGGAAACGAACAAACAATGATGATTGGATTTAAAGCCATAGATTGACAGAAAATAGATAGCCAGTGTTGAGATAGAGCAAAGACAGAAACAGAGAGTGATAGAGAGATTCTGTGTACTTAGAGAGGCTTGAGGGGTTAAAGCAAAACTCTTGCTATTGTAACTGTTTTGTGTTGAGACTCAAATTGAGCTCATACTTTTGTAAAACTCTATTTTGAAGACATAATAGAGAGGTCATCACTGAAGGTTGGACCAGGAGACGTAGCCCAGGAGTGTTGGGTGAACTCCTTATTAAAATTTTGTGTTTATGTGTGTTGTTTATTATGTTCTTTAACTGCCTCATTTTCTATGTATTTAACAATATTATTGATCCATTTCACAAAGTAACATAAGAAAATCCATGCACATTAGTCTGTAATACCTTAATAATTGTCTTAGATCTCATTATCAGATCACCCAAGGCCTCATCCTGTAGCAGTCACTTCCCACTTAAATTGCACAAATGTGTCTCTCAGTGGACACAAAGAAGGATGACATGCTAAATTACTATCAAGGAGTTGAGGAGGGAAGATAAGGATACCAAGGAACCCAGGGTATGATAAAAGATCAGGACCGCATGAAGACTCCATTTGATGCATAACCCTTTAGAGGGTAGTTATGATACATCTTTTGAAATGCGCCTGTTCATGTAGCATGAACGACCACTTATCAATGTCATATCATTTTTTGTACTCAATGACATGTATGGTTGCAAGAATTGAAAGCCATTCCATGTGTTTGTGTTAGGATATTCCGACACATAGGAATAGTTAAGTTCAACTTGGTCTAGTATAGAGTTAGGTTAGAGTTAGGTAAAGTGTGTTTCTTTACCATTGTACATTTTGTAACTTACAATCCGACGGTCACGATATGTAGTGATCCGACGGTTTCATTCTCTCCTCGTATTACCGACCTTGATCCGTGCTAGACACCGATTGGTCATGAATCTATTTAAAGCGCATGGAGGGTCATTTGTAGGTTAACCGTGCATGAGAGAAGCTTATGTAAATTTTCATTCTTTTATTAATAAATTGCCTGTAGTAGCCACGTTGGCGCAGGCCGTGGACTGTTTCCCTCTTTGAGGGTTTTAACCACGTCAAAATACTGGTGTATTGATCTGTGATCTGTTTGTGAGCGGTGTCCTTTTGGTTTTTTGTCTGAGGAACTTACCCTGTAAATTCCTACATGGTATCAGAGCTATTTGAGGGCCGCGTCCGTTGGTGATCCAAATCTGAAGCCGGTAGAACTGCATGCGGCTGTCGTTTCCTAGATCTACTGTTTCTGACTGCTTTCGGGCCGAGAGGACTGCTCTGTTGTGTTCGGAGCATCTGTTCCAGTGAGGAACCCCTTTCGTTTCACGCGAAAAGGTTTCCGGTAGCCCTATCTGCGTCATTTTTAAGATCTAGAGGTATACAGTCTTTATTTGCAGTTTACTGTTATTTTCTCTCTGCTTATTTCGGTTTCGGTTTATTTAGTTTTTTTTAACCGGATCTATACCTTTCATTTCTGCGTATGCTCTTTGCCCTGCGACTCTGTGCGATCTGGGCAAATCAGAAACAAAAAGGAAGGATTTTTTCTCATGCGTATGCTCTTTTCCCTGCACCTTAGTGTGATCCCGGAAAATCAGAAACATTGAGAAAAATATTTAGTTTTTCGGCTAAAGCTAACCTTGAGCCACAAGGTTCAATTTTTTTAAATATTTAGTTTTTGGGTAAAGCTAACTTCGAGCCATAAGGTTCGTTTTTCTTTGCATGTCCGTGTTGGGTTTTGTGTTTTGTGTTTTGTAGGGAAAAAGAGCTTTCTCAAGGCAAGCACGCAAACCAAAGCCCGCCCCCTTTCTCTCTCTCTCTCTCAAATTTTTGTATAGATCAATTGGTTCAAAGTTCTTTTAAGAGAGTAGAGGTCTTGGGTTCAAATCTCCATTTTGTGGGGGCGTTTTTTTTTTTCATTCCCGCACATTCGCGCATTTTGCCGGCAACTTCAACAAAATTTTTCAAAAAGCCATAACTTCTTCATCCGGAAGCCTTTTTCAGAGCCGTTTTTTTTAAAACAGCCTAATTTTTCGAGATCTATCCATTGGAACACTTACTTTCAACATCTTCAGCTTGTGTTTTTAAAAAAAAAAATGGAAAGTCCATGCCAAGTCATTCTTGACAGCACTAACTACTTCCAATGGGCATCATACATGGAAGATTTACTTAGAAGTAAAGGTCTCTACAGAATAGCCACGGGCCAAGAGAAGAAACCAATAGATGAAGACAAGGTTCCAAATGGGAAAATAGACAAGATCAAGCACGTGGTTTGATAGGGATGTCTATTTCTCCTGATCTTAGATTTCATATTGCAGATTTCTGTATCCTGAATTGCAGGCATTAAAACAAATCACTAAAGTTTTTGGCATAAATGAATTGAGCCCATCACTTGAATGAGTTGCTATACATTGGATTCTTATAATTTTTCTTGCATTGAATATTTCTTAGTGCAAATTCAAGACCTTAGATATCTCTTGGAAGGTGTAAGGTTAGAAAACAGATAGTAACCTTATTTATTCCGATCCTTACTAGTTGGGTCCAGCCTACTCTGTATTTGTTTCCACCTTCCATTCTACAAGGGAAGCTTTCATTTGTCAAGGAACAGACTACAAGGCCCCTTCCTTTGACTCTTTTTGTGATTCTTTAATAAGAGAACAGAAAAAACTCTTACATCTTGGTCTTCTTCATCTTGGAAACTCTTCCAAGAAAGCGTTAGCCGCCCAGCAGCAACCAAATTTAAAGAATCCTAAGAAGTCATTTCCTAAAAAGAATGGTCCTAAACCAAACAAGGGTCCTAAGCAAACTCAGTCTCAAATGAAAGATCATTTCAGCAAAATGATAAGACCAATAAAAACAAATGGAAGAAGACTGATCGCCATTGTATTTTGTAATCGAGATGGCCACTTAGAATGTAAATGCTTTAAGAAGATGGAAGCCTTGGAAGCAGCAATGAAGAAGCATAACATCCATTTGGAGCACTCTTCAAATTCATCTTCAGGAATGGGACTTTCTGCATGTGGTTGTTAAGAATCTCGGTCTGGATATGCACTAAATGTATCTTCTTCCTCTCATTCTCATGAG
>APFE030490312.1:7561-22510 GCA_000404065.3 Pinus taeda
TTTTTTTCAAAAATCATTTTGCGCTTCTTAAGATTTTCACCCCATTCATGTCAATGGCCCAATCAATTCCTAAGAGCGCAGGGTAGGGATTGTTTTCATCAACAATCTCTATCACTTCAAAATATTCTAGTGTACTCACTCCCTCAACATCCATAATGATTCCCTGCAATCGCCCCATGGGTATTATCTTCTATTCGTTCACCATTCGCAGCTAAATAGGGGACCAATGGAGCGTAGGTTTCCCCATTCGCTCCCATGTCTGCTTCAGCAAAACGTTCACATCTGATCCTAGATCCAGAACTACTTGGCCCATTTCATATTCTCCAATCTGCGCGGTTAGCCTCATCTCTCTCCCCATTCTTGTCTTGTGCTTTCCGATCTTCTAGAGTACGCGTGGTTCTCTTGGCACGGTCCCAGTGCATCTATTAATGAGTTCCTGTAACCCCTTTACAGCATTACTGTCATGCAGTACCTTCATGCATGTTTCCAAGAATGTCGTAAGCATAGATGGATCCATCTCCAGCTTCTATCTTTGCTTCTTGAAGTGGAGGCATCAGCGAAGCTCTTCTTAGCTTTCATGAAGGTTTCCTTAGCGCACTCCAAATAAAATTATGCTTCTTTCTCTCGAGCTTTGCGAACCCATGTACTTTCTACTAGTTGTTTTTCTTTGTTATCTCCCATCGTGTTTCCACTTCAGAGCATCATGTTCACATTTGGACCTTCCTCGCGCGGCTCATACCTCATCATCTACAGGTTCTAGTCGGGGGAGGCATTATCCCTCCTTTGTCGTGTATCCTAGCTATCAGCGTAGGACAATCTTCTGTCTCATGATAAAAAATGGTACAATATAGACGTGATGGACAAGTTGGGTTCGTACAATCGCAGGCATAATGTCTTGGTCCTCTACAATTGTAGCATATCAGCTGTCTGCGACCTCTTCCAGGTCCTCCTCCACCTCGACCTCGTCTGCATCCCTGAAATCCTATTCGAACCACTCCTACATTCTAGTCTAGGGGCCGCGTTTCATCCTGAATTCTATATGTGGGAGTTCTATCCATCATCAACTCATAACTCCTACAAGTGCGCTCATCATGTCCCACCGACCTACAAAAGTTACAGAACAATTGTTGCGAATTATTTGTGTACTTCTATAACAAATGGCATTTTTCTGTAACATGCTTTCCACTGATTTGACAAATCGCACACCGCAAAGTAGGCTCCACACTCGGTCCTCCTTGTGCTTCTGGACTTAATGGCATTGGTCCTCCTCCCGAAAGGTAATTTGTGAACACTGGGTAGTGGTCTTTATCATGGCCCTGACTCTTGCATTTTACGCACCACACTTCTTTATGCAATTTTGGTTGAGCTATCCGGTCTTGTTTCAAACTCTACATCTTGAGGCATAAGTTCTTCAACTACGCATGGATTTACTGAACTGCAAAGTTAGGATCCTACATTGGGGTCTCATGCATCCTCATCGTGATCTCCAAGGCCTCTTCCTGAGTTGTTAACTTTTGTTGAGATAGTGCACTCCTTAAATGTGGCGTTAGTGATGCTACAAACCATTCATGGTGCTGTCCATCTGTCAAATTCATATTAGCTTCGCAAATCATACACTTGAACCTCTAATTTATCTCTGAAGGAGTCTCACTTGGTAGCATCGTGATCTCCTTAAATCCAATGATCGAATGTGCTTCAGACTTCGGCTTCCTAAATTATCTGTTTAGCATTGTTTGGATATCCATGATTCTGGCATTTGGATTATCATTAGAGTGCTTAACATACCAGGTCAGTGCATGGTCCTGCAGGGCGCTAACCACCATTGCTTTCTTGTTATTTTCATCTATAACTCCTTGTGCTTCCCATACGGCTCTTATTACGAACGAAAACTAGTCTAGATCCTCATTCCCCAAATCTTTGAACATAGGAAACTCCACTATGCTCTCCATATTGAATCGCGATGGTGGTGGTGGTGTACGGGTGAAGATGGATGTGATGGCGATGAAGCTAGTGGTGGTGTGGGAAGGGGTGGTATTCGCGGGATTCTCTGCCTTATCAAATTGATTGCACTTTGCAGTGAGACCTTCACGAGCTCTTCCTCATCCCCTCACAGAGGTTAAATCAAAGGGTTATTCTCTTATCCCTTATTTCCTTTGTTTCTATAGGTTTTTCCACTTCGCATAGCTCCACACATAAAGGTAATTGCATAACCCTATTCTCACATAATAACACTTTAATCCAAGTGTTCAAAGACTTTACATACTTACCTCGCGGTCCTTTAAGAAAGTCTCACTCTGCCTCGTTGTAGCTAACTGAGGTGTCAAACATGAACTCAATAATGAAACCTCCTATAATTCAATCGAGCCAGTGATCAACAGCGCGCCTGATTTGATTCTTCGATGCTTCCAATCTGCGCACCAACTCTGGGGTCCACACAATAGGACCGTTGAGCTTCCACCTTCCTTGGTTATCTGCTAGATTCGTGATCCACTCGTACAACTCAGTGGGGAAAGACGCGAAGAAGATTTCATGGATCTCTATGTATAGGTAGCAATCTAACAACTCTTCTTTTGATAGTCATGATTTCCTATTCTCTTGTGCCACAAACTCATGAATTCTTCTATCCAACCAACCTTCAATTTCCTTCTTATTTGGATTCTAATGATACAACATTAGACATATCTATGTAGATTATGGTTCCGACAACGGAAACATTTGTTGGCTTGTAGGGGCCTATCCCAGGTTCGGATTTAATTAGCTAAACAAATCCCTACGCTACTGACCCTTTTCGTAGTAGCCCACAGAGTGACGTCTCACTCAAAGCAATATGGGGGGATGCTGGAACTAGGTTTTCGCACCCTTGAGATTTGTGAGGGGTCATCTTTGTCCAAATATGAATACCTTCATGCAGGTTACTTCGCGCACCTCCCTGACTTGCGAGGCCTTCACGATCTATTATAATCAACTTCGTGCAACCCTAACTAGGGGCTAGGATGCTTTCGCATTGCTAAGGCAACGATTTGTGCTAATTCCCTAAGTTACACCATGGATCTTACTTATCTTCTTATAATTGTTAGTTAATTTTGCGTAAACAGATACTTTGTCTTATATTCTCTTAGTCAACATAATCATATAAGTTTGTGCGTATAAAAAATAAAATTTCAATTCATACCCAATATACTCAATGCATAAAACAGGAAAAAATACACATAAATGATATGAAAATTCTCTTTATTACTTCTCCAAAGGTTACAGACTTAGCTCGCCCTACACACTTAGCTACAGGGGTCCGCGCACTCAGCTGTGGACTACCAGGCCTCTGCGCACTCAACTGCAGAGCCTTCTTCTACTCTACAACCCAAGACTCAACTCTACACTTAGATAAGACTCAATTATTCATCCTTTATTCATTCCTTCTTCTATATCTCCTTCTTACAACTAAGATCCTCGCTCGATTTATACAATCCCATGGTCTGTGTACGATGGGTAGAACTCTCAAGCTAACATTACATTAGAAAGATGAGGGTAGACAACCCTATGACTCATTTACAACTTCTCGCTCCACGCCCACAAAATGAGGATTCTTTAGATTGGATTTACAGTTTTTGACCAAAATCTAGGCGCTAAGCACCAAACATTCCCTTGGGGGATCCCGCGCCCAACACCTATCCAAAAGTGAGCACATCATCCACAAACAATAAATGTGAAACCAAAACCCTGCAAGCTAACTAGATGCCACCAAAAATGTCTGATGAACGGGAATGTCTGAGCTTCTTACTTAATCCATCCATGATAAGAATGAAGAATAATGGGGAAAAAGAGCACCCTTGTCTCAGTCCTTTGCTATCCCTGGAAAAATTGAAGGAAACCCATTTATTAATGCAACAAAATTTACCGATGTAACACATGCCATGATCCAGGCCACATTGTCCGTCGATAGCCCAATTCTAATGACAATCATCTGCAAAAACACTTAATCCACACAGTCATAGGCATTATGTAAATCCGATTTGAGGACCAACACCTCCATCTTCTTAGAATGTATTGAGTGTGTACACTCTTGTGTGGTAGCTATAGCATCATGTATATGTCGATTTGTGAGGAAACCAAATTGTTTAAGAGAGATACGAATAGAAAGAATACCCTTGATCCTACTCAGAATGATTTTATAAATAAGCTTATAAGTGAGGTTGTAGAGGGAGATTAGCCTAAAATATGATAAATTTAGAGGGAATGAGGCCTTGGGGATTATTGAAATGAAATTTACATGCAAGGATCTATTTCTTAGCAATCTCATGCCCGATTGAGATCACCAGGAAAAAAAAAAAAAAGAGAATGGTTAAGGCAATAGGATAACAATACCCAATCTAGATGGTCATGCATGCATTTTCGAAGCAATTTCTAATGCTACAAAGTATGAGAAAGTACATTTCCTCGTCGCAGATTAGTGAAAGGTTTTGGGCCTAATTTAGAATCCTTGTGCTCCAACCAAGTGATCTCTTTCATTCACTCTTGATCCAAAGCCTACACACAAACAAAATCAAATATAGATGACAAGTGATCTTACAGAGAAGATTGACAGCTCAAAACATCTAGAAATCACGCATATAAATCACGCAAAACTAAGGGGAAGGAACATAGAATTTTATTAACCATATAAGTGAAAGTACATCAATATACATTCTAGAAAATTATATCCTCTCCTCAAGCTTGTATGATTGCCTCCTCTAGTAATATAGCAGAGCTCTCGCGCTATAGAGTGGATACTTGATCTAACCCCCTTTCCTCTTGGTGAGATTATATAGGCTCATTTTATCCTTTCGGAGAATGTATCTAGACACTTAGGGGCTTGAGAAGTTAGGAAACTTCTACAATAATGGACCCCTAACCAACTCATATACAAGTGGGTCAAGTTGATCTCCTTGGGAATGGAAAACTCTAGAAACCTTTTTCACAATTATAAGTATTTTTTCAATTTTCTCAATTATGAAATAATTATTATCTCATAATTATAAAATTTTGGCAAAATAATTATGAGAAATAACCTGATCATGTAATTCCACCCTTTTTTCATGGGATAAATCTCACATAAGTAAAAGAAAAGGTGAAAAGGGATGCATTTTAGCTAAACAACTGAGGTAAATTGATATTAGGTTTCTCTTAGTAAAATGGAGTGGAAAATAGGGTTATAACATATTCCCCCTAATGCATGAGATCATAAGATAAATTGATGGCCAAAATGCATTACAATAATACTAAAATCTCAAGATGGGAGGAAGTAAACAAGACTACGATGTTGGATTAGAGAAACTCAAGTGTTGAAGTCTCAACTATGTTGATAGCATCCCAAAGGTGGGCATACCCATGCTCGGTCACAAAGGAGTACTAAACATGGCCGGCAAAACATACATTGTGGATCCATGACATGAAATTCTAGACATGGCCACAAAGACATACACAATGGATCCATGTGACTCAACAGATAAAGCATAGCCACCAACAAATACAATGTGGATCTATGTCACAACATACATAAGTAGGACTATGGACACATGATAGAAAATGAATTTTCTTAAGATAGTCCTCAAAGTACATGAATAATACATAACTATATCATAGGCTAGGAAGGATGCCGCATAAGAGTGAGATGTCCCTAACTCATGTTCTTCGACATAACATTGATGGTACAAATCTACATAATTCGAATAGATGAGTTGACGTTGAGCATGGTAGAAACTGCCTGATTACCAACCAATGAGGGAAATCGGTAACATACACGAGGGAATCTACCAATGAGTAAAATGGACCCCAAGGTACCTAGTATAGTCCACTAAGTGCGAACAGATGAGCTGACATCGAACACCAGTGATATTGACCAATCAGGAGACATGATGCAAACCCATTGTCGATTGCGAGGAAGCCTGTCATAGAGATCTGCAAGCTCCAAGTACTACTAGTTCTTAGATAAAGCTCATGGATAATGAACTAAATTTGAAAGGTGTTGATGGTGTTGGACTCACCAACATGTCAAGGGATCTCCCTAGTAAGAATTCCCAACTAGACCTTAGACTGTTTCATGTAGGAGTCCTAGCAGTGGGGTAGTATGGTATCGCCTTGACGCGGTTGCATGCAAAGGTGAGTAAGATGTCCTTGTTGGTAGCAAGGGTGTGACATGAGTAGAAAGTCAAGGAAGGTGCATGAATGGATCTAACCAACTGCACGAGGGGATTAGTGCACCCCTTGGAAATGTATGGTAGCATGCAGCTTGAAAGGGAACACATGAACATCAAAACATCATAAGCTGGAAAGTAGGTTAGCTAATGATCCAAAGTGATGGTTATACCAACAACAAATTTCAATAAGATTCATACAAACATATAAAGAAAATTCCAAACATACATGTGTAAACAATAGCTACATATATCATTAGAGCAACCAAGATTACTGAATTACAATGACAACATATGCATGAAATGTGTTGGCCCTGTTATATTAAGGAAGTGAAAGATCCAATTATACATACAACTGTGACCAACCACTAGTCCTGACAGCAAAACATTACAATCACTGTTGCCTGCTCCTCCAACAAGATATACTAGCTCTGCACTATGGAGAAGCCAAGGTGTGTTACAATACACTCCAAGCTTTCTCTAAGATACACCTATGGGAAGCTTGGCTCCCAAAAGCCTGTACAATGATTTATGAGTTTCTATAAATAGCAAAGGGTGGGGTGACTCTTGACATTCCCCTTTGTGGCTCTTCACCTACCCTTATAACCCTTCAACTACTACATGATTGTTACATTCTACTATCGTCACTTGGTCTTTCACTTTTACAAGATGTTACATTACAATATGCACATGTAACCATGTGAGAAAAAATAGCCTTTAGCAAGTCATGCAAGAGATCACTAAGACTCGAATAGTTGCAGGAATACCAACTCTTTGACATCCTCGTAATGATTGACGGTGGTGAACTGATGCCAATCTTGGTAGTCTATTATGGTGTCCGCGTGCTTAATGGTGACATCCTGCTGAAAATGCACTCTTGCCTTCATCGCATCTGGGTAAAATAGTTTGGCACCTCTTTCCAACTCATTTGTTAACATGTGCATCATAGTCTTGAGTGCAGTCGAGCCAGCAACATACTGATGCATAATGTTTGTGCCGATCTCCAAGTCTACACTAGTGGCTACGTGCATCAACTCATCAAAGTACATGTCTAGCTCCATTCAAACTTGGTTCTTTGAATTCTCCTCTGTGAGTGTGCGAATGGATGAGATCACGTGCATGCAAACAATGACATCCATGCTTCTGAACACCCGTGCATGTGAAGCCTACAAAATGGTGATGAGCTGCAGGATTTCCTCCTAGTTTTGGATCTAACTCTGGATGCATGCCTTCAACTCTACCACCTTTAGCTTCATAATCTTTGGCAAGTGTAATGGGGCCCCTTTGTACATAATTGTCCATGTTTGCATGCAATTGACAGCAGCGTGTAGATTTGATAAGATGCATGCTCTCATGGCACAACGTTGCTTCCAACCATTGACATGGACAATTGACTTATGCATGGTGATGAATCTAGATTACAACGTCTGCATGACTGCCTCGAGGGATGATACTTCATCCAATATCGCTCTCCTCAACTCTACTCTGGTGGATGTTGTAACCTATTCTCCTCCCTGCCTGGCCGCTTGTAACTCCTTAACCATACGCTCCATTCTCAGATATCAAGAATCTAACAGTCAAGTTGGTGGCTTTGGCATATCCTTTGGTAGCATCATCTAGTGTTGTTGGATGCTTGCACACATCAGAAATGATCACTTGTTCTTCAAACTACGGAGGAGATATGTGGACATCCAGAGTAGGAACTCTACGCAACTACACAACTCTGTGTTGTGACTCGTCAAAAGATATGTTGTGCATCTTCACCTCCAGATTGTCTTCAAGGATTTCTGTGTCTCCTTGATTGCTTGGGACATTCTTTGCTTCCAGATCTGGTGAAGCCAGTGGAGTGACCTCTTGGTTTCAAGCATGAGGTAAATATCTTGATCTAACTCTGGCTGGACCATATCCATGTCCATCTTCTCTAGCATCTATTGAATCTCTTGAGCTAAGTCCCGCTCCTACGACCACTCACCCTATATGCATTCTGTCATCTTCTCGGATGAATCTATAACCTGTATGGGCAAAGTTTCATCAATCTATGCATGTTGCACCTCTTGTTGTACCTATCTTTGTTGTGCTTCCTTCTCTCTTCTGTGCAACTCCTTTTAGACTTCCCAAATTTGTCGCTTCAACTCCTACAACTCCTTTTCTATTTCCTCCATCCTTTGTTTCTCTCTTAGCCTTTGCGCGATCCACTTGTCATGCTTTTGCCTCTTCGCCTCAATATCCAAAGCTACTTTCAACACAAGTGGATCTTCTTTGAACTTTGAACTTTGCTTTTCCTTTGCATTGTCAAAAAACTTCCTCTTGCCTTTGTCACGCGTAGGTCTGCTACCCTCTGTTGTTTTTGATGATGATGCTCTCTGAGATGTTGCTTCCCTCTGCTTTGCTAACCACTCTATAGCTATGTCGAATGGTTCATTAAGCCTAAGGAGCGATAACAATATCTCCATGGGTTTTCCTGAGGCCAATGACACGCCCCGTAGATCCAAGGATATTGAACTCTCATACAATGGTCCTTGACTAAGCGATGCGGGTCATACATATTGAATCTTCTAGTGCCAAAGGTGAATCTTTCGAATTCCTCCATCTTGGCCTCAACATGATTGAGAATTTGTATCTCATACAACGTGATCCACAAAGGAAGAGCAGGCCAAGGTTCCTTCTTCTTCCTATGAAGTCTCACTGACAGCCTTGTCGAGATGTGATATGACACCTCTTGCATGACAATCTTGTCCATGGAAAACTTCGGTAAAACCTACAGAGCCTTCTTCGCATTGTACATCCGTATGAAGGTGCCAAAGGGTGAGGCAAACCAATCCTCTATGTCGATCAATGCCTCCATCACTTCTGGCGACATGCAAGGTGGATCCTGCTCAAATATCATCTTATACACCGGGGTGAAAAAGTGGTTTGGAAGCTATATGATAACTCGACAGAAGCTTCATTCGGAGAACAACCTGTAATAAGTGTGCACAAAGGTTTCTAAAGGTGTCCATGCCCAACCCAAGCCTGGGAATTGCTGATGGGCACAAACTGCATCTAGTATGTAAGCGAACATGTATATCTTCGCTTGTTGACCCTTGGGTGGATGCCGAGCTTCTGTCACTTGTTCCTTCAACCTGAGAGCCAACATGTTGGACCAGTTACAAGGTCTTCCTTCACTTTCCAATTGATCCAACATGATCACCCAACTCTGTGGAAAGGTCTTTGTGTTCTCTTAGCTGTATAAGTGGCATGAAAAGATGGACAAGTAATGATATGTCTTCCGTAGTATCTTCATCTTGTAAATCTATCTTGGTGTTTTCCTAAACTTGGTTAGCTCTTTCACCCATCTCTTCAAGATATCTCTTGAGTTTGCACTATTGCTGGGTCTGCTGAAGGGTTTCTCCATCGTGACCACCATTGTGGCAAGTGGTATATCTCCTAAAAATCCTCCACCTTGAAGGTATAAGGTTGTGTTCTAATGGCACTACTCAATACCATTGTCTCAGGATTAGTATGCGAGACAATCCAATGGATCATGTCTATGCATGGAAACGTTGGATACCTGCATGCAATTGGTAAAAGGCAGACTTGTGAATATTGACGTAGACCCCGGAGTCTTCCAGATTTTCTTCAAATGTGCCTGAGAATGTATCATTGATGTTCTTCCATTCCATCTTGATATATTTGTCTATGAATAACGTAGTGTCTTCGTAGATAAGCAAGCTCATAGACACTTGTTTGATTGCATCTCCAATTTTGCTTTTGATGGTGTCCGTTAACCTTGCTCTCTTGGAGGCCATTGTACCTGTACTACTGAGAGATGAACGAACACCTACTATACCTAGAGACATAGAAACACTCATGTAAAGAAATATGGTAGTTGAAAATCAACACAACTTTGAGGACTGACATGGAACATACCTAGGTGACTGACTGGGAAGATTGCACAATTTTCAGCAGGAGGCTGGGAGACTGACTGCCAAAACTATGCAAGGAATAGTTTGGGATGTCAAGAGGTTGACTGAATGCTAAAACTACGTAATGCATAGTCTAGCCTACGACTAAAACTGCACAATGCATAGTTTCAATCAGCAAGGGCTCTAAACTTAGCAAACTACATTGCACAATTTTTGGGGTCAGTAAGGCACTTCCTCCCAAAATTGTGCAAAGAAATCCTAGAGGCTAGTGTTGGGCCAACTATGCATAGTTTCTGGAGGGAAGGTAGAGCCTTCACTCTTAGAAATATGCATTACTAGCCGGGCAAGGCAAGATCTTGGCCAAGGCAACCGAGACCCACCGACGGGCGACTAAAAACATGAAAAGTTCTGAATGCATGATGAAGCTAAGTGTAAACAAGAGTGAATGATCATGCATGAAAACAGTGAGTGCAAGATTCAGAAAATGGGAAAATAAGCATGTTTATGAAGCGAGTCGCTACAACGATGACCGTTAGTGTCAAAAAAGTGTCATGCATGCGACAACAGTGAGATGCAATGAAAAAATTGAAATAGTGCTTCTACAAGTTAACATGCATTAAAACAACAAAAGATGTTCAACAAAACTAAGAAAACAACATTCACACAAAGAAAAATAAAAAAAGTGATATAAAAGTAGCAAAATACATGAAAAGCAGGCTTACCCAGAAAAAGTTGAGTTGAATGTGTCGAATGCTCCTAGATGCGATGTGGGATGTCAGAGCTCTAATATCGATGTGAGGAATGAGCTTTGAATTTTCGAGTAAATAAGTTTGATAAGATCAAGGCTTATGATGCGCATGCCACAAATCTAGGAAAAGGCAACACTTGGCAGGAGGTTTCTAAAATGGATTTTGCATGTAACCTCTAGCTACTAAAATGGATCCCTAAAATCTAGGGATGCTTTTTTCTTCTTCTTCTTCTTCTTCTTCTTCTTCTTTTTTTCGGAAAAATTAGACCATCCATGCAAATCAAGATTGCTCAATCCTAGAGGGGACTGGTTAATCTAGGAGCACATGCAATAGTCTGCAGGCCTTGGAAAGACAATTGTGTAGTTTCTAGGTTGAGCAAGACTGGTTGTCCCTCTTGCATTGTACAATTTCTGGATTGAAGCCCTGTCTGTCAGTTAGAATTGCACATTTTCTGAGATGAACCCAGTCTTGGGTTGAATTACACATTTTTCAAAGGGAAGGCTGCCTGGTTGGATTGTGCATTTCCCTAGCCCAGTAGGCAACCCACCTGGATTGTATAATTTTTGGAGGGAAGGTTGGTTCCCCTACATAATTACACAATTTTCTAGGTGAGCACCTTATCCAAAAAATGGTTAAGTCTGGAGTGTTAACGTGCGGGTGGGAGGCAAACAAGTTGACGAACACATGTTATTAAGCCACTGAAACTCAACTGAAGCCTATGTACTTGGATAGTGCAAGACATGCTACTAAGGATGGTTGGTAGGGAGGCTCCAAAACAAAGCTAACACAAAATTTTGGAGGTTGGTTGTAGCCGCTACAACATTTGGTGACACACTAGTAGAAATTCAGCTCTCTGAATGGGCCTTGTTTCGTGAAAAACAAGTCTAACTCCTCCAGAAGTATTGTTCAGTTCTTAGATCATCTTGGTTTCCACACTAGCTTGATTGAAAGATGTAGCACCTGCCATGATCTTGGTTGGTTAGCACACATTCCAAGCCAAGTCAACACAGTTGTTTCGATTGGGGATGAAGGGCATATTAGTACATAAGAAATATGTCAGACAGAGTATAAGTTTCATCTCTGGTGGTGCTCCACTGCCAGCAAGCCTAGAAAGTACCCTAGGGGAGTCACATAGGAATGCAATCATCACTTTGCTGCCAGTGAGACTAGTCAATACCTTGACGGAGTTACTCACATCACCTCTCTGTGCAGGAAGCTTTTCTCTTCTTTCGTCTTATTTAGTTTTCAAAAAATTTCACATTTTCCATTTTTTGAAGCGCTGTGCATAACACTTTTTTATTTCAGAGGCAGAAGAGCAATCCCAACTTATTGATAGTAGAAGAGGTTGTTCCTTTAGAGAATTATTTTGTATAACCTCTGACATACTTGTTAAGGTTTTCCCCTCACCTTACTCTACTTGATTAGGTTGAGAAGGGTTAACACAAAAACAACAACTAGAGTAGGTTATACTAGTTAGTGCGCGAGCGTTGTGTTTTCATCAAGGTTCACTTTGAACATAAGGTATTTTCCATTGGTTTATCATTGACTAAGGACAACAAGTTCTACATAAAGAGATAGGACAACAAATAACCAAGTATTGATAACTGCACAAGTCCTCTTGTATTTCACCTTTCTTATTTCAAGAGTCATGCATGATTTCATGCGAAACTAACCTATGAACATACAATATAAAGCATATAAACAAAACAAAGAGCAGAAGAAAATGAGAAAGAAAAGCAAGTAATCAAAGCAAGTAGGCAAGAAAAAAAAGAACAAAGCAAGGAAGCAAACATGCATGCAAGCAGACATGACAAAAGAAAATGCTACTTCTACTCCTAAGCTAACGGTGCATGGATCTACTCACGTAAAATGATACTTCCAATGCAACCACCAACACATTGGTCAACCCATGTTAGTGAAGGCATGGTTCGTCAACAACATACTGAGGCAAACCATCAAACATGAAAGATATAACAATGAAGACAAACACACTCCTATTTTAAATACGTCCATAGAAAATAAAAAAGTGAAAGCGCATGAAATTCACTCTATGGAATTACCATGGCGTTGTGCTACACTGTGTGCAAATGTTAAGCATATGCACTCTCTTAAATGTGACATGCAAGAAATTGTGAGGAACATAGACAACTTGGGTCGTGCAAGTGTTCTTGATGTGTAAGATTCCTGGAATGCATGAGTGATGGGATCATGTAGTTCAAGTGGAGGAAGTAGAATTTGTGTGTTGGATTGATCTTTAGTGCATACATATGAGTGATGAGGAGCCTTGGTTGTTTCAAAAAGTTCTTGATCAGAAGCGAAACCAACCTCAGGACAGTGAAGCCCTGACATAACTATCAGCTCGAGTTGAACTGCCTTGACAGTATGCGGAGTTTTGACTTCATCGACAGATAAATCATCATAAATGATTGGCTTTGAAACATCAATAGTGATAAAATCCTCATTGTGATCAAATATGGGAGTAAATGGATAATGACAGCTACGATCACAAAAATTAATTATTTCATTAACATCCTCATGATCAGATAAATCAAACAGAGCGGTAGATGAGAAGCAAGAATGTTCACCCTTTGTGTTTTCAGAAAAATCATATGAAAATGCAAGTGGTTTTTCAATGAATAATTTGTCCTCTCCGCTTTCAAATGATGGACTGACATCTGGTTTTTTCTACGAATTATCAACAGTAGATGCATCCTTGGATGGATTTACATGAGGAAAATTCACCGCAGGTTGACATTTAGGTTTGCAGTCATACTAATCATAAATGACAGCACAGGTTGGTTGTGCAACACCAACTCAGTTGTTGGCTTGATCCTCATTCACAATAGGTGTAGAGTCTGGAATGGAAGAACATAAGACGTACAATCTGGAGGATCAACAAAACGTGAAGATAGAGGCTGAGGTAACAAATACATGTGACAGCCCATGGGCTTCACAACCACATCTGCATGAAAATTGGGAGAAGTGATGTTGGGAGGATATGAAAATTGAACAGATGTGCATGCATGTTCTCCCACATCACTCTGCGGTGGTGGAGTTGTTTTATGAGGGAAGGAAGACAATCACCTGTGATGGTGATTGTATCCCATTTTTTATTGTGCAAATCCATCACTGAAGTATGCTGAGCGAGGTTTGAACTTCAATTTCATATTGGGATAGAATTATTTTTGAAGGAAATATTTGAATTTGTCCCAAAGATATTGGAATTTCATCTGGTTTTTCGAAGCTTCAACCTGAAGTAGAAGGAAGCGCTACCAAAAATCCATGGGTGATTCATGCAGAGTCTTCCGTTGTTTTAACAATTTTTTTTCAAGAGGTTCGAGATCAAAATGATGGAAAATAGATTCAATTGGACCATTGAATTGCTTAAGTGAGTGCATGCAATTGTGATGAAGGTTGTGGCACCATCATTGTGGGGATTCAAGAAGTGTATGTGAAAGAAACAAGCTGACCTCGACTTCATCAAACTCATTTGCATCCTCAAGGAATGAAAGGAAGTCATCTAAATTCTCAGGCCAAGCCACTTCACCTTCACCATTGTACATGAATTCCGACAAGAAATCAGAAAACTCCCTTGTGATGTGAAAAGGTTAAGCATTGGATAGAAATCATAGAGATAGGAGTCTAACAATATCCATGACAGATGTGCGAAGATTCAAAACATGATGTGAGGGCTCAACTTGTCATCTAGCACTCCTCCTAGCGCCAGAAATGTTGACAGTGATGGACCTGCCAACATGTCAGGGGATCTTCCCGGTAAGAAGTCCCAACTAGACCTCAAGCCATTTGGTGTAGGAGTCTCAACAATGGGGTAGTACGGTATCTCCTTGACCGCAGTTGTGCACAAAGGTGAGTAAGATTTCCTTGTTGGTAGAAAGGGTGTGACATGTGTAGCAAATCAAGGAAGGTGCATGAATGGCTCTAACACATGGAATGGGGGTGTTACACTGAATTTTGTCGCCTTGACTATCTGCAGTTATATGGCCCCATCAATAGCCATATTGTCCTCTTTGTCAAGCCCCATACCTCTGCTCTTCATGTCAAAACTTCAAAAGAGAGACAGTCACTTGAAAACATGTTTATCTCTGGGTACGCAGGTTCTCTCTA
>APFE030490323.1:0-21905 GCA_000404065.3 Pinus taeda
GCAGATTGGGCCGGAAGCGTGGATGACAGGAAAAGCACAAGTGGTGGTGCATTCTTTATGGGTTCCAGACTGGTATCTTGGTTCAGCAAGAAACATAGTTCGATTGCCTAGTCTACAGCTGAAGCGGAATATGTTGCTGCTACATCTTGTTTCACCCAACTCCTTTGGATGGTGCAGACTTTGCAGGATTTTCAAATCACTTGTACAC
Source organism: Pinus taeda (assembly GCA_000404065.3). Lineage (NCBI taxonomy): Eukaryota > Viridiplantae > Streptophyta > Pinopsida > Pinales > Pinaceae > Pinus > Pinus taeda. Next base: position 209 of record APFE030490323.1, read on the forward strand.
CACCTATCCCCATCTTATGTGATAACACAAGTGCAATCAGCATCTCAAAGAATCCTGTTCTGCATTCAAAAACCAAGCACATACCAATCAAGTATCATTTTCTCTGGGAACAAGTGCTTAAACAGAAGGTCAAGTTGGAGTACGTTCCTTCTAAGGAACAAGTTGCTGATATACTCACCAAACCATTGCCTAGGGACACTTTTGAATACCTCAGGCAAAAGCTAGGGGTTGTTGATGCATCATCTTATTGCTGAACCTCTTCTGATTGATGGTTGTTTATGCATTCATGAGCTGGGTGGCTGATTGGTTGAAGATTGATGGTACAGGTTCAGGGGGAGCATATAATGCATTGTTGGCATTATGGAGGATGTGCAGAAGGAGATCATGGAAGTAGCTGCAATATGTCTCTATCTCTTTCATGGTGGATTATGTTTTTTTTTTTGCTACAAATCTGGTTCATATTCAGGGGGAACATGTTCTTAGGGGGAGCGTAACCCTTTGCCCTTGATGTCAAAGGGGGAGAATGAAGATGAAGCTTGTGAGGTTGCCATCAAGTCCAAAGGGGGAGATTGTTGGCATTATGGCTAAAGTGTTGTCCTTGATGGCAACCCATTCAGGTGATAGACCACAGTACTTCAAGTTAGCAGTAGAGGTTGATGATCAGCTATCAAATATGGAAGAAAATAAGGGGTACGTAGGTACACCTTACAGAAAGTGCGTACCCGCAAGTACACCATGAAGGGACCGCATCCTAATACGTAGATAAGCCATCTAGGAGGTGTGTACCCCAGTGCACACATTTCAAGGCAAAGAAAAGCACACGTGGGGTTTCTAATGTTTAACTAGCCGACGGTATTTGTGTTTCTATGGTTTTGGCTCGTGGTATTGATCCATGTTTTTAGGAGGAGCTTGCCTATATAAAGCAAAGGAGATCATTTGGCTAATGTATGTGCTTGGGTTGAACATATTATGAGAGCTAGATCTGAAATATCATGATCTCTTGGGTGTAATGTCTAGATCTAAATAAGGCGAATCTACTGATGAATTGAGATCTCTTCGGTGCATGATCAGATCTGTAGATCTGACTGTCTGGGTTGTTCTTGAAGTCTTGAAATTATCTATGCCCGAAGGTACGTAGGTATAGTGAAATAAAAGTGCGTACATACGCTGGGACGAAGCGTTACAGGTGCGTCGGTACGCAGGCACAGAAGGGTTGCAGGTGCGTCAGTACGCAGTCATAGAAGGGTTGCAAGTGCAGAGGTACGCAGGCAGATCAAAGGACATAGTGCATAGGTAAACAGGTGAGCAATTCAGTTACCTGCTTAGGTAAGCAGGTGAGCAGTTTAGTTACCTGCGTAGGTAAGCAGGTGAGTAGTTGAGTTACCTGCGTACTGTAAGCAGGCTGTACATGGGTGAAGCTGCTTACTTCTCTTGAAATCTCTGTTTATCATTGCTGTGTTCTGGGTTGGTTCTATTATTGTTGATCTGGGTACTACAGTTGACTGGGTGATTTTCTTATACTTGATGATCATTTGATGCTTATGGATCCAGTTTGAAATTTATGAAGTGGTTCTTGAAAAGAAGTGAGGGTTGTAGCTCCCTTCCAGGAGAGACTGGAAAACGAGAGAGGTTGTAGTCCTGCAGGTTGCAGCCTACGTATGGTAAAGGATTGCACCAGTAAAGACCATTGTAAAGGAGTTTCTAATTGAAGAAGATAGGACTATGCAGCAAGGTGCTTTCACCCACATTGGTTCCACCTTATATTGGTGTTCTTTGATGTGCTGTCTGTTTTTCTTGTTCATGCTCATTATTTTATAGTACTGATATGCAAAAATAATTCAAAGTGAAAATAAGGAAGATTTGGTAAAAGGACTAGATAATACTAATTCACCCCCCCTCTCAGTATTATTTTCAACACCTTGCACCGTATACCAGACACTTTTGATTTTAAAAGTATGTTTGACGAACATAATGTGCATATGGAATCACATATTTATCTTGGTTAGCGTCTGAATCTCATGGATGCTCCATGTTTACCCAATTATGAAGTTATAGGGAGCATCCCAAGCTTTAGTAACAGAAACATAGGAAGTCAATCTAGTGGCAGTAGTTATATTTTCAATGGGTTGGGCCAATAACAGTGTTGGCATTATGATACATGTGTTGTACTTGATGGAAACCCACTTGTAGCAGAACAACTCACTTGTATATGGTAACCGATGAATCTATGTAACTAGATAAATCCATAAGAGAGATATTAGACGTGGCAGAATGCATGACAGTTATGTTTACATATGTGAGAAAATGTAGGGTAGTTCAAAGGAATATATTCAGAAGTAATTTACAATGGAAAATCACATTATAACAGGTCTATTCAGAGTGAACAAAGTAATGGTACAAAAGAATAGGATGAAGGAACAAAGGATTACAGATCAAAATCAAGAAGTTGAAGAAAAAGGACATCTTTCAGGTATGCTAAGTTGTATATGCAGGTTCACTATACAAAAGAAGTGTGCACATGCAGGTTCATTGTACAAAAAGAGAGTATACATATGCACGCACTTTCATAGAAGAAAAAATGTGTATGAGATGAAAAATTAAGGAAGTTAAGGTGAAATAATACCAAGTGCCAATACCATAGTATTAACCCACAATATTGAGCAGAGTAACAACTATTTGATCCCGTCCAAGAATGCCACAAATCCTAAGTGTGGTTTTGGTCCAAGGTTTCGGTCCAAGGTATTAATCTGAGGTTTTGGTCTGAGGTATTGGTCCGAGGTTTTGATCTGAGGTATTGGTCCAAGGTTTTTAATGAGGTATTTGGTCCAAGGTATTTGGTCCAAGGTATTTGTCCTAAGTGGTTTTGGTCTGAGGTATTGAGAAAGGCCATAATTATATGAGGAGGAGAAGATCAAAGGGCTAAGCACAGAAGTAATGAATATCTTATGAAGTGCTAGATCAAAAGAAATATGCATGTTATGGGTTTCTAATGCTTTTCTTGATCTAGACTAAGTATGCACCTGAGTGCTTGATGATGGATGAGATCTAATCATGGATCAGGATCATAATGACTTATCATTATGTGATCTCATAATGGATAGGTTAGATCTAATTGCTAACACATATTTTATCCTTTATATATGATGATCTGGTATGTCTGATGTTAGGAATTGCAACGAGGTTATAAGTAAATATTTGTAGATCTATATGTTGGTTTGATTTGGTGAGGTGCGTATACATGATGGTTCGGCTCTTCCAAGTAGCGTATGCAAAAATAAATCTTGATGTTGATGGATGAATGATATATCATATCAATACTACTATTTTGTTGTTGTTTCACTGTTGTTTTTCAATGATGTCTTCTTAGATTTGAAAGTAAAAATGAATGCATAAAGAGTTTGTGTCTCATTAATTAATTGATTGAGAAAGAAGGGTGATCATTGTTGCTATCTGTTTAGAACTCTGTAATATGCTAGTAAATATTCAAAATGTCACTGATTGGTATTGTTTGTGGTTCAAAGGTTTTATGATTCAATATCTTTATAGGTATACCCAGGTTGGGCAAAAGGAAGTAGCGTATACATGCAAGTTTGCTTCATTAAAGGATCATACACATTCTGACACATGCCTTTTGAGGTTATAGTTAGTTTTGGTTGATGATGCATTGTTCTGGGTTTAGATCTGTGTATTGGTTACAATGATCTGCCCATTCAAGTTGATAGGATGAATGTGACTAAGTTTGAATGAATGGTTGATTCAATTGTGTCAGAGGTTCAGTGATTGTTTAATTTAGTTGAGATGGAGGTTCAGAGGTTTCATTCATTTCTTGTTTAAGTTATATCATAGATTGATGATTAGGTTTCAATTATTGGTTGATGGAGATGTATTTGATGGTTGTATTTTAGTGGAGATTGATTTTGAGCTTAAATTATACTAATGGGTTCAGTATGAAAATATGATGAAACATGACCTTCATATTGTAGTATTGTGTATCAGGAGTATCAAGTGTGAAAATTTATGAAACGTGGTCCTTGGAGGATACTAAGGGTTGGAGCCTTCGGTGAGGAAGTTAAAGCTTCCTGCCAGTAATGGTTGGTGATTTGATCAGGGGGTTGGACTTCCTTCCCAGTAGCATTTGGAGAATGAATGAAGGTTGTATCCTTCTATAGGTCGGAACCTACGTACTAGTAAACATATTAGCTAGTACAAGAACTAGGGGGTTGTATCTTCCTTCCAGAAGAAGTTGGAGAACGAGAGAAGGTTGTAGCCTTCTATAGGTGGGTGCTTGCGTACTAGTATGAGTCTGCACTAGTACAATATTGTAAATATATTTTCTTATTATTAAAAGAAGACAGAGATGACAACAACAGTTTGTTTGCACCCATATTGGGTTTCCACCTTAAAATCTTGGTTTTCATATGTGTTTCTTATGTGTGATGGTTTATCCTATTATTAGTGCACATGGTTACTATTTTAAGTTTAATAAAGTAGTGATGCACTGATTAAAGATCAACATATGATGAATTAACTGAATTATAAGTTCACTAGATATATGCCGGTTTCCTTAAGAACAGTTGTGTGCACATGCGAGTTCCCTTGACTTAAGTAGCTTATATAAATTTGAATATGGAAATGAAAAAAATATTGATTTGTAAATACTAATTCATCCCCCCTCTCATCATTATTCCCAACAATTGGTATCAGACCAGGTTGTTTGGCAGAAGCTTGATCACTTCAAGGAGATCCGTAGTAACAATGGGAAAGAAACTGAACAATAAAGCATCTCAAAAGAGGAAGACATCTAAAAGGAACTGTGAAAGTGGGAGAGATGATTGGAATTTATGTGGAAGCAGCTCTTCAGATTCGAAATCACCTCAGAATGAAGATGAACAAGAAAAATAATTATCAGGTACAAATTTGTTGTCCTCTAGTGATACATTTATTTGTTCATTTGAAGATATGAAAGTGACAACAAAACAATTGAATTTTCTCTTACAAGTGGAAGAGAAAGAAATCAAATAGAGGCAGAATTTAAAATGATCATGGACACAATTAGAGATTAACAAGATCTATTAGACAAAAGGGAGTGTACCTTCAAAGAAGAGATGACAAGGTTAAAATCTCAGTTAGAAAAAAGGAAACAAAGTAGGGAAACAAAACAAGGAAAAGGAAGATCAAAGTAAAATGCTATAGAATGAAGTGACATCATTGAGAAATGAAGTGAATGGAAAGGACACAACAACCAAGGAACTTATAGAAAAAACCAACTACTATGAAGGTCTTGAAGCTGTGGTCATTTCTCTAAAAGATCTCAAAAATTCAAATAAGCAGAATGAGGAACTACTCCAAGCATTTGAAGAACAAGAAAATGAAGTTCTTGAATTAAGGCATCAAGTGGAAGAAGAAAGAAAAGCTGAAGAAATCATGAAGAAGCAGTATCTTGAAAAGGAAGAGCAATACCACGCTGAGGTAACTATCCTAAAAGGTAAATTAAAAGAAAAGGATAAACTTTTACGATTTCAAGATAGTACTAATATTTTGGATGATATTCTTAGTATTCAAAGGTCTCCTACCATCAAATATGGTCTTGGCTTTCATGAAACTGTTAAAGGTAAATCTAGGTCAGAAATTGAAGAAAGGAACTCTAATGTAAAATCTGAAATTCTCATCAAGAAGCTAAGAGGTCAACCCCATCAACAACCAAGGAATGATGGTGTTCAAAGAAAATCATTTACTGATAACTATGGAAGTGATAATCTGTTCTTTCTTCTTATCAATAATGTTTATTTTTTTCTATGCCATAATTCTGGACATGTTACAGCAAGCTGAAGAAGTAGAATAATTCAAGATAATAATCGTCACATAGAAAAGTCATCACCTTCTAGGTACTTTAACGGATATTGTTTTTCTTGCAATTTGTTTGGTCGTAAAGCCATTAACAGTTATAGAGGGAATATGAAACATAAAATATGTTATGCTTCTAATAAGTTTGGGCATATAGAAAAAGAATGCAGGAGCAAATTTATGCCAAGATAACAAAAGGAGCAAACATCATCACACTCCACGGTATGTAAGAAAAAGGTAGTACAACTAGAAATATGTGGCATAGCTAAGTATACAGACATAACAGACTCAGGTGGAACTAAAAGTATGAAATTTCAGTGTTCTAATTCTCATACACAATTATCATGAAGACAAGTCGCATATATACACGAGCTCGAAGCTACATAGTAGTGTATATATTAGTTTGATGAAGAATAAGAGGGACAGACTCAGAAAAATGATCTGATATGGTTCACATAATTATCATTTATCTTTTCTGTCTTGATGATTGATAACTACATTCTGTGGATGTTACTTAGAAGTTCAGTTGATCGTCATAATTTTTTGATGACTTGATGTATATTTGATTGATGATGATGCCTTTATATTTCTTACTGATATATGCAATGATCAGATCTGAGAGTAAACAGGTGGCATAGGTTCAGGGGGAGAATATGTTATGCTTCTAATAATGCATTGTTGGCATTATGTTTAGAATTCTTTGGTACCTAATGATTTGTATCAATGCCGATGATGCTTATGTCAATAAATTTTTTAAATGATACATCATGCTATGTTCTGGTTATGATTTTCCTATGATGAAGACTTAGATGATACTTATATTGCTTGGGGTTACATAGTTGTTATTGACATCAGATGTATGGACGATTGTGATGACTTTTTGATGATGCATACAACACATATATGTTTCTTACATGGTGATCTTCATAAGGACAAGGAGAAGTACAAAGCTTGAGTACACAACTTTATTATTTGATGATGAGCCACTCATTTCTTTTATGTTGATGTCATCATGCCTTCAAAGATGCATAAAGTTCATATGGTGTAGTTCTGATGTAGGATTCCTATAGTTCTTGGCTCTCACATGGTTGAGGATTGTTGTTGTTGATGGTATCAAGAAAGCTTGAGAAATGACTATGATCTCATGGTTTTCTAGATACATATTGTTGGATACACATTATGTTTGATACAAGGATGCTTACTTAAGTTGTATATTGATAAATATTGTTGGTTGGCCAAGAGAATGGTGTTGTTACAAGTTCCATGAAGACATATCCATTTCGAGACATGGCTTACTTAGTCACATAATGATGATGACTTCTTAATTTATGATGATAGGATTGATAGTCACATATGTTGATTATCATGGTTGATGCTTATCATATGTGGGATGTTTCCAAGTGATGATACATGGTTGATATATTGAGGATTCTTGTGGAAATATCATGCAGTTCCTAATGATGATGTTATGATCATATATGATGACTATGGTGTTTTTACATACATATAATACGATGTGAATAATTTTGTGTTACTGCTTGGACATATGACATATAAGGTTATGATAAGGCTCTTTCTACTAAGGAAATAGAGAAAGTTGATCTTGATGAGATTAAGAGGATGAGTTGATATCTATATGCAACATACTTTGTCATTGGTTGATGATAATTACATGGTCATATCTTGGGAGCTAATGATGGACATACACAGGTTCCTCATCTAGATGTTGGTGATAGATGCTTGTGGTGTAGATCATACATGGTGTATGATAGTTGATGATGAATATCATGGTCTTGTTTAGATCTTTGGTCTCTGCTATAAATGTCATGTATATGATTTGATGTAAAGGTCATATAAAGGACCATGATGTAATATGTCTCTTTTTGTCGTAGTCTTTTAATGAGTCCCTCTTGGTCATATGATGTAATTTGTACACCCACTATGCATGGGAAGGATGATGTAATAATTACTATATTTTAGTCATGTATAAACAATTTGTATATCCCCATTTGGTTGTGAGATTGATGTATGTATGAGTCATTGATGATAGGAAGGTCATACTTACATAGTTGAGTTATAAAGTGATGTTATTCTTTTGGAAAATATTTTTGCAGACTGTACATGTGCTTAAAGGGAGCATGGATGGTATAGTGCATCTCAGCATGTACAACGGGGGAGTTTAATTAGAGAATTCAGCATGTGCCTAGGGTGAGCATGATCAATGTTCATATTCAGCTACTCAGATATGAAAGTATTCATTTTGGTCAGCCCTTTACCCTTGATATCAAAGGAGGAGAATAACTTGGTCCGCCATTTGCCCTTGATGTCAAAGGGGGAGAGTATTTTGGTGTTGATTGTTATCTCTAACAGTTTCTACATCTTGCAGTAATCAACACCAACATGGTTTCCATCAAGTCCAAAGGGGGAAATTGTTGGCATTATGATACATGTGTTTTACTTTATGGAAACCCACTTGTAGCTGAACAACTCACTTGTATATGGTAACTAGATGAATCTACATAACTAGATAAATCTATAGGAGAGATATTAGATGTGACAGAATGCATTGTAGTTGTGTTTACATATGTGACAAAATGCAGGGAAGTTCAAAGGAATTAGTTCAGAAGTAATGTACAATGAAAAGTCACATTATAATAGGTCATTGAGAGGGAACAAAGTAATGGTACAAAAGAATAGGATGTAGAAACAAAGGACTACAGATCAAAATCAAGAAGTTGAAGAAAAAGGACATTTTCAGGTATGTTGAGTTGTATACGAGGGTTCATTGTACAAAAAGAGCATGTACATGTGGGTTCACTATACATAAATAGCGTATAGATATGTACACACTTTAATAGAAGAAAAAGCATGTATGGTATGAAAAATTAAGGAAATTAAGGTGAAATAATACCAAGGGTCATGGTATTAGCCCACAATATTGAGCAGAGTAATGACTATTTGATCCCGTCCAAGAATTCCACAAATCCTAAGTGTGGTTTTGGTCCGAGGTTTTGATCTGAGGTGTTTGGTCCAAGGTACTGGTTCGAGGTTTTGGTCTGAGCGATTGGTCCAAGGTTTTGATCCAAGCTATTTGGTCTGAGCTATTTGGTCCAAGGTATTTGGTCCAATGTATTGGTCCTAAGTGGTTTTGGTCTGAGGTATTGAGAAAGGCCAAAACTATATAAGGAGGAGAAGATCAAAGGGTTAAGCACATAAGTAATGAATATCTTATGAAGTGCTAGGTCAAAAGAAAATATGCATGTTATGGGTTTCTGATGCTATTCTTGATCTAGACTAAATATGCACCTAAGTGTTTTATTATGGATGAGATCTAATGATGGATCAGGAACATAATGACTTATCATTATGTGATCTGATAATGGATAGGCTAGATCTAATTGCTAAGACATGTTTGATCCTTTATATATGGCGATATGGTTATGTTTGAAGTCAGGAATTGCAGTGAAGTTATAAGTAAGTATTTGGAAATCTATACGTTGGTTCACTTTGGTGAAGGTGCATATACACGCTGGTTCGGCTCTTCCAAGTAGCGTATGCAAAATAAAATCTTGATGTTTAGGGATGACTGATCTATTAGATGAGTACTACTATTTTGTTGTTGTTTTATTGTTGTTTGTTAATGATGTCTTGTTAGATCTAAAAGTAAAAATGAATGCATAAAGAGTTTTTGTCTCATTGATTAATTGATTGCGAAAGAAGGGTTATCCTTGTTGCTATATGCTTAGAACTCTGTAATATAATAGTAAATCTTTAGAATGTCACTTATTGGTATAATTTGTGGTTAAGAGGTTTTACGATTCAGTATACTTAGAGGTATATGCAGGTTGGGCAAAAGGAAGTAACGTATACACATAGGTTTGGTTCATTAAAGGAGCGCATACATTATGACACATGCCTTTCGAGGTTATAGTTAGCTCTGGTCGATGAGGCAGTGTTTTGGGTTTAGATGTGTCTAGTGGTTATAGTGATCTATCTGTTCAAGTTGATTGGTTGAATTGGTTAATTTTGAATGAATGGTTGATTCAGTTACGTTAAAGGTTCAATGATTGTTTGATTCAGTTGTGCTAGAGGTTCAGAGGTTTCATTGATTAATTGTTTCAGTTATATTAGAGATTGATGATTGGATTTTAGTTATTGGTTGATCCAGATGTATTTGATGTTTCTATTGCAATGGTGATTGATTCTGAGTTTCAATGTTACTAATGGGTGTAGTATGAAAATCTGATGAAACCTGGCCTTCGTATTGTAGTATTGTGTACCAGGAGTATCCAGTGTGAAAAATTTTGAAACGTGGTCCCTGCTAGTACTAGTTGGCGATTTTATCAGGGTTTTGGATTTCCCTTCTAGTAGGAGCTTGAGAAAAAGTGAAGGTTGTAGCCTTCACTAGGTCAGAGCCTACGGACTAGTAAACATATCGGCTAGTACAAGAACTAGGGGGTTGTAGCTCCGTTCCAGAAGAAGTTGGAGATTGAGAGAAGGTTGTAGCCTTCTGTAGGTGGGTCCCTACGTACTGGTGTGTGTCTGCACTAGTACAATATTGTAAACATATTTTCTTATTATTAAAAGAAGACAGAGATGACAGCAGCAGATGGTTTTCACCGACATTAGGTTTCCACCTTAAATCTTGCTGTTCATGCGTGCTTATTATGTGTGATGGTTTATCATGTTATTAATACACATGGTTACTGTTTAATGTTTAATAACGTACTAATGCACTGATTAAGGATCAACATATGGTGAATTAACTAAATCATAAGTTCAATAGATATACAATGATTTCCCTATGAATAGTTGCATGCACACATGAATTCCCTTCACTGAAGTAGCATATATAAAGATGATTATGGAAATGAAAAATTTATTGATTTGTAAATACTGATTCACCCTCGGTCTCTGTATTATTCCCAAAAAACAGTGCAACAAATTATGATAGTTGAGTTGATTAGGTATGCTCTTTTGAAGATAAAATGGTTATTGGCTAGAATCCAGTTTCAAATGTGTAGTCAATTTCAATATTTGAAAAGAAAGTGGTGGACTAACATGTCCTTCATTTTGAAAGTGTCTGTGGATCCCTTAAACAACCAGGTCATGAATGATCATCTACATATCTTTTCAAGTTGTAACTATGGAACTACTTCTAATGGTAATAATTAAAACTTTAGCTCCAATGAGATAACAATTGAAAATGAAGGGAAACCATTCATGGTTTTAAGTTTCTATCCTCACCCAACTCAATTGGTTGGATTAGAATTTGAACAAATAATATATTTTTTGTATAAATGTGGCTAAATGTATGCCATAGAACAAAAGTAGATGTGCAAATCATCCTATATATGGTAGACAATGACCTTGTAAAATAAATACTCTAGAAAACATTTTAGGTCCATCATCTTTAAATTTCCTCCCTTGTTCTTCATAGTGGAAATATTCCTTACAACTCCTAGAATACACACCATTGGTAGCAACCTAAATATTATCGTGTGCAAGCTAGAGGCCAATGCCACGTAGATAGCATTACATTGTTCTTTTTCCATGAAAAATGGCTTGAATTTTGTACTGAGCTACCCTTTGTTTTTATTTATCTACCCTTAAACTAGATACTCTCCTAATTTTGTTGACGTGTCCACATATACAGTATCTTTGTTACACATCTTACTTATGTATTTTGTTGCGTAGTACAAATTAGTAAGCTGGAAATATACTCCCTCAAGTAAAGGTGTTCAGGAACATGCACCTAAAATTATGCATGCCTATACATGAATAATGAAACTTTGACAACATATACTTACTAGTTCTGAATTTGTTTCTAAAGTAAGTAGAGTTTAATCCTACATTTCCAAGAGATTTATTGCTGAAATAGACTTATGGACAAAAAAAAAAAAAACTTTTGTGGGTAATCATTGTTCCAAACCACACAGTAATAATACTTGCAAAGGTGGAAAAATGAATATCTAATTCTACCAATTTAATGGGTCAAATATCCTTTCTTTTCATTAGTTAAACATGGTGTATCCTTAGTGTTCTTAGTGTTTAATTGATATGCATGTTCTTGTCTAATGTTTTATCTGATTTTATAAGTATTTCAAGAAAAAAAATCCATGGAACTTTCTAATGTCATGTTGATTGTTCATCAGGGTAGAAGAACAAAGCATTTCCGATTGTGATAGGGGTATTCTAATCACATTGCCAACCTCTTTCTTTGTGCCATAAAGAACATATATACAAAATAATAGGTTCGTTCATGTAACCAACTTCTCTTTAGGATTATTTGGATCTAATCTACTATTGCTGCCCCTTTTTGAACCCTTTAAGAAATTGTTCATTTCTTTAGCCACAAAGTTTCATTACTGGGTCACCTATTCCTTTACAATTCTTCATAAAAACATGTTTATTTGTCCTCATGGATAGAGAACTAGTGACGAGGTTTCATAGTTCAACTTTTTCTTGAGAAATGAGGCTACCCTGCCAGAAGACTTAGAAAGATAGCATCTAAGAGATGTTGGGTAGTGAAGCAAAAAGGTTTGGATATGGAAAAGATGATTTGATTGTAACAAAATGATTTGTGGAATTTCCTATTGTCATGTTGTTTGTTCAATAAGCTATAAGAACAAAGTAATTATTTTTTATAAGGATTGTGTAAGCACCTTGCCAACCTCCTCCTTCATTATGTCAAGTACATATATACAAAATAACAGGTTTATTATTGTACCCAATTTACCTTGAGGAATATTTGTATTTGTTCTCCTATATTTCTTCATTTTGGACTCTTTAAGAAATTCTTATTTTCACTACAAATTATCATCAGTAGATTATCTATTCCTTCACAATTCTTCACAAAAATTGTTAATTTGTCCTCATGGAAAGAGAACCTATGATAGAAATTTATGGTTCAAATGTTGCTTGAGAAACAAGGATACCTTTCCAAAAAGACTTAAAAAATTACCATCTAGGAGATGTTGAGCAATGATGCATGTAGGTTTTGAGATGGAAAATATGGTTTGATTTTAGAATTGATTTGGACACATTCCATTCAGAAAAATGTAGGGAATGGAACATAAAATTTCTCACAGATCCTATGTTTTGAGGATGCACCTTAGTTACTAAAATTTCCAGTGTGACAAATGTCTCTTAACTCTTTTGACTATGGCACAACCTATGTCATGAAGGTGAGTATCTTCATCTGTGACATGGACAAGGCTACCTAGATGTGCTAGTCTACTTTTATGTAGCTGGGAACTAAGTTTGGGTGCAAGCTACCATATGTATAACTACATTTTTTTCATATTCTAACAGCAGCAAGGCTAGTAGTTAGAGAAGTAAGACCTATGGCATGATCTTAGTGTTCTAACCTTGGACATTCTTCTTTGACTTGGTCAATCTATGCATCTGATATTTTGTAATTTGTAAATAATAATTTATTCCTTGATTGTAAACTGCTTGCTACTAATTACAAAAGTCATTTATCTAATGTACAAATCAAAAGGAAAGTATGGGGAGAACCACCTTTTGGGATAGGTCTACATGGGAAAGAAAATATTGCTAGAAACCTCAATCTTCCATGACTTTTGTCTCCCTTTGAACTCTTCTTTTGGGAATTGTTTCATTAGAATTCCTAATGTTCTTGTGGATGTCATGTATGCCCATCTTATTAGGAATTAACCATTGCTAGATTTTTCATGGTTTTGATCTTCTCCATATCACTTTCAGGCTAGAAATCCATAAGGAAATGGATTGGAGAAAGCTAAAAATACTACATACCAGTTATACTAAGTTCTACTAATATGTATATACAAGGAGTTAAATTCTAACAATATTATTTTGGACTCTTATGCCAAAACCAATGTGTTGGAAATCCATTTCCCAACATCTATGGCAATTCTTAGAGATATAAAATTGATATAAATATGTCACAATATATTCAAAATGATTGCACAATTGTTGGTCAGATAGTAAGCAATGGCATTCCTTAGCAAAGTGAAAAAGATGGAAGTGATTAATCTGGGAAAATTCCTCAAAGGGAAGATGATTTACAATCCTTAAGTAATATGAATCATTGGGGATATAGCCAGCTAATTAAAATGAGTATTGGTTAAAGTGAAAGTTTTGGAAATTATACCTTGAGAATGCTCCCTAGGCACATGCTCCAGTATGCAGTAGGAATCAATTCAATGAAACACTGGCATGCATATAGTGTTAGACAATACTCATCTTTGAGAGAATAGTGAACATGAATTTTGAAGGAAGAAAGGCTCTTGAACATGTAGACTTAGCGCAGGCAAAGGTGGTTACCATAGGCTCATAAAATAACACTACATACACAAGAGAGGTATTAAATTTATTCGATGCATTTAGGCTTGAATGAAATATCTAATCTATGAATACTGTGGAACCTTGTAAGAAGATCAATTTTCCAATAGTGTGTCTCCTTTTATACCAATTGAAAATACTTCATGCTCAGATTGATACCATATGCTTGATTTGTTTGTAGCCCTTTTATAGTAAGTAATTGTTTATTTTGCAGGATGTTCCAAATTCATATTTACAAACCAATTTAAGATAACAACTGGGAGGAGGACATCCTAAATACTTTTTTTATACGTTATGATTATGCAAACTCATCTTTATTTGAAAACCACACAAACATATCTAGTTAAAACAAACAAACATATTTATCAAAGTAAGTTTTTTGTTCATGTTTTGTTATTAAGTAATTTTTCTATTTGTTGTTCCACCAACATTTACTAGTTTTCCATAATATAATATACTAATATGTTCAATTTCTTGTTATAAATTGTTTCTGTTCATCCAAAACATTCTTGACCTTATAATAAAGTCAGATAATCCAAATGAAAGTGACACATTAAAGCACACTATATTTAGTGAGAAAAATGCATATGTTGATCCCAACAATTCTTCTTCACCTAATGTTTCAATTACTCATTTCAGTCACAAACAGTCACCAAGTGCTCTCTCTTATCATGGATTTGGATTTAGACTGGGTTCACTAGCCCAACTATTGCAAAGGATGCTAAATTTATCTTTACAAACAAGTGCATCTATGTAAACCACAAATGTAATATTGGATAGGTAGAACCATCCATCAAAAGGATAAAGTGCCCACAAGAGTTTATCTTTAGAAAATCATCAATATTCTTTATCAAAGGTAGGTGATGCTGCCACATTTGAAGTAAAAAGCTTACAAGTGACCACCTCAACAATGCCATTAAGTTTTCCCTCTAGATTGCCACTAAAATGTGTAAAAGAGAATTGTTGTAAAGATGGACAAACCTCCAAATTTTGTAGCCTTTGATATTCATCCTTCAAATAATTTAGAATATATTGAGCACCCAAATTCCATTGGACAACTTATATTGATTCCCCAATCAACAGTTTCATGTGTAGTTACCCAAAGATAGGCCAACATGTAGGGTAACATGATCAGCACTCATCAAGTTCAAGGCTCAGATGATGTAGTTGTTGTAGGGAAAATAATACTAAGTTTCCAATCACCGACACTATTTTTAGTTTCTTCCTTAAATTATACTATAGAAAGGGAAACTAAGACGCAAGATCTCCCACCCGCTCAAATTTACCTTTTAGTCGAATCAATTACCAAAATGGTTTAGTTTGATTCAGGAGTGGGTGATAGAAATCATTTCAATCAAAACATATGAATTCCATATTAATGTAGTTTTGGACTCATACTAGTGAGAGACTATTAGCCTTGCAAGTTACTACCATGTATAAGTGTTTGGGTGAATTTGGAAGGTTTGGAACTTTAAACTCTCAAAAAAATCCTTCGAGGATAAATATTGAGCATTTGTTTCCTAGCTCAGGATTAGCACCAATAATTACCAACCACACAAGTCAGTTAGACATGAAAGACATTGAATTTGTAGTAATTGTTCGAACTCCAATAGTTGTGTCATTGCTAATGATGGAAGGCCACATTGCATATCAACACCAATACTATTTCTCTAAAGTAAGCATTAGAGCTCCAGTTTCAATTCTTCCAATTAAACGTAAGAAACAAATGTGACAACTCATTCTGTGACAAGTAGATATTACTCAAGCTTGAGGGCATATTCCCACTACAAGGTTTTGAGCTACTACCTAGAAAATTCACTTCTTTTTTTTGTTGTCATTATTCTGTGAAATTATATCAATGGTGTTCTTTTTGTTTATTCCTTGTATTTTGATATGGTTTATTCTTATTTATGAAGACTAAGCCAATGTTCATTCTAGGGGAAAAACTTTTAATTATGTTCGACCATTTATTTTCAATGACGATGTGCTAGCATGGGAATTTTCAAAAAACCACTTCACAGAAAAGGTCTAGTTATATTTAAGGTCTTCCTATCACTATTTTGCTAGTAGTTAAATAATAAAAATTCATCCTTTCAAATTTTAAGACATCATATGAATATCTATATTCTTCGTGAAGCAAAATTATTCCTATGTTTGTGACAAGAGAAAGATAATATTGATAACCAAGAAGAAGGGGAAGGATCAGTACCTCGAGTAAAGAAAAGGTTAAAATTGACAACTCAATTGATGTAGAAACTGATTACTCCAATGTTTGTTGTGATTGTTCATGGAAAAGAAAGTGTGGAATATGAGAATGAAACATATACTCTTGCTAAAATAGCCTTGCAAGATACATGCAAATTAGCTTCCACCTCCAATAAAGATATGAGAAGGAAAGCTGAAAATTAAAACTTGTAAGTATCTAGTTGGATTCACTTAGAATAAGCAATCAATTGTATTAAAATTAGGGTTTTTTAGTTGTACCTGTAGCTTTATATCTAGTCTTTTGTTTTGTAATATTGCCCGTCTCTATTAAGTTGTTTTTTCTATCTGAAGTATGCAAGTTTTCCTTTTAACATGAAGTTGTCTAAGAAATATTTTACGCAATTTTTTGCTTTCTTAAATTGTCTATCACATGGTCAAACCATATTTTTTCAGTACCAAAAGCATTTATGAAAATCAGTGCAATTCACGGCTTCATTTGGCAAGGCCTTTTGAGAGCTTCAAAAATCTAAAAGATGAAATCCAAATTTTGTTTTGAGGATAGCAGAAAGATTCATGGATAGAGCAAAGAATTTGGAAGATGAGTTCTCCATATAGTATTTCTCTTTGAACAAGACCACTAGTTGCAGTGGATTGCTAATATAATTTATAGTTTTTCATTAAGTTTCAACAAAAAACTTATCCTTTTTTATTCATTACTAATTGAGAGATTTGTTATTTCTACTTGTTTGTCTTTCTTCAAGTTTTTTTGCTAACTAGTTTGAACTAATTAAGGATCAAACATTGGTGGTATTGTTGTAAAATGTTAAATTATTGTTGTTATTGAATCAAGCGTTTGTTTTAAAATATCAATCGATGTGTTATATCTTGGAAATTACAAGCATGGTAAATATGGGAAAACTATTGGTGCTTTGCATGTAAACCTACAAAACATATCAAAACTACTCCTATTTTATATTTTCATTACAATGATCACAAATGTTTTGAGTTTGAGTGATTGAGGACGGCTACAGGTGTTCCCTCAAATTGGAAGTTTGGTGTTGGAATTTAGTTTGGATTTTCCACTAAAGAATCATATAGCAACTGGAGTATGAAAGTTACATTACAAAATAATCCTATTTGGTGGATTACTAGTGGTTATTGCTACATATTTTCGATGTTGGAACTCTACTCCAAATTACAACTAATATATTTTAGCACAGGTTAGGAACACAATCAGAAAGGAATTGACTCTGCAATTTATCCGCTTATACTGTAGTGATCCATAAATATAATAACAACATTAATAATTTGATATAGACTAGTTGGCATATTTATATGTGATAATGGGCCCAAATAATAGTTTTTATTTGAAGAAATGCTCATCAAAATTGGGCATTCTTGACATCATTGACCTCCAACCTTGGACTTATTCACTTGTCTTCTACATTATTTGATAATATACATGTATATAAGGTCATCGTATTATTGTATCTTTCTTGCTTCATTTCATTTTATTTTAGACTTAGCTTTGGCATTTTCTCAGAGTTTAGTTTGCACTCACACATTGTATAAGTAATCTATAGCTTGAGATTTTTAGCATGTATCTTAGTTGGCATGAATGTGCCTAAGATCTCCTCGAAGGTTGAATACTGACTTTACTAAGTTGTTATTTTCTATGGTGACATTTTATTTGTTGTGTTTATACAATTAAACTGGCCACCACTATTCCCAACTGAAGAAAAAATGTTCGAGTTTCTTTTTTTTATGGGGAAAAATAGCATTGAAAATATTGGTGATGTTGAGGTATATATCATATAAATCCTTTATAGTCTACTTTATTTTATATTATAGTGTTCATCGTCTTTCATGTGTTACTTACTCTGCATTGTATTTCTTTTATTTTAGAAAAGGAACTTGGTATTGATGGTAAGAAGAGGGAATTGAAGAAAGAGGATAACAATAACACTCGAGTGACAAAATGCAAATTAAAGAGAGAGAGCGAGAAGAGAAATTGTCTAGTGGTTCTCATAGAGCCAATATCCCACATAAGACACACACTAATTTTGATGGTAAAGTCTTCGGAGTTGGTGAATTCACTTGCAATGCCTTGGCAATACAATGATAATGTTTTTAAGTGATGAAAAAATATTTCATGTGTAAATTGTACTCCAACTAATATTGAACTCTTTTGTATACATTGACAATTTTATATAATATAATTTTTGTGGTTAAATTATTTATAGTTGCACTTGATATTATTTAGTATTATAATTACACATTTGTAACTTTGCACTTTCACTATTAGATGAACATATCCAATTGATGACATTTTATTATTTATTTATTTAATTTAGTTCACCACAAAAATCGTATTGATTATAATGAACACAAATAATCTAAACTAAACTAAATTTAGGTAGTTTATTTTTATTAACGATGAACACAAATAATGAATTACGACTTTAATTTGTTGCTTGTAATGGTTTGTTTAATGAAATAAAGAAATGAATATAAACTACTACTCAGTAGTTCATTTCATATAATGAATATGAAACTATATAAGACCCCACACAAACAAAAGGGTAAATGATTACTACAAATTTAGTTTTGTGAATTAAAGAAATAAAGTGGCGACTAAATTTTGCCATATATACACCATTAAGCTTCTTTATACGTATCTTATAAACGACCCAAATTTTTAGTCATATACTTTCGCATTAACTTGGTTTCACACATGAGACTAATTGACATATAATATCACTATACTAGCTATTCAGTATCTTTTAACACGACAAATATTTCAGTTGTATTTCTTTAGTCATTAATGGATTTTCTCGGATGATCATTTAGTAATATATTTTGTCGTATATTTGGTCATTAATTGTGGCAATTAATGACTAAGTCAATGACTAGATTAATGACCATATTTGTGACTAAATATACTACTAGATAATAAAATTGAGACAACCAATTAATGATTAAGATAAAAACGAATAAACGTTGGTCGCATTATAAGATACAGTAAATTAGCTACTGTTGGTCACCAACCAAAAAATATTCATGTATGCAAACTTGATTCATTTTTTTAGTAACTAACTAGCCATTTCTTACTAGTGAAATTTCCTTACAACATGCATGGAAATATTTTCTTGACTGAAATTAAAATGATGGTTTGAATATCTTGCTTTCCACTGGAACCATCTATTTGTCATGTTATGGTATAGAGCTATAATTTATGCACTCTTTCTTACATATATATTGTTTATTGGAGATATTGTAAAAAATGGAACATGTTATTGGTTCTTATCTCATTCACGCTTCATGTAGGTTATTGTGTTTGGAAATAAGAAGCGCCAATGAGAAGCCAAAATACCACTTATCTAAATTAACTATATAATTATGCCCATTTTGACACATGAGAAAAGATGTTGATGCACAGGTATCATCATAAGTTTGAATCACTTAAGGTGTAACTTACATAAATAGGTTCAGGGCTTCACTGGACATGGAATTTATTTTAGGTAGGCAAAAATAAGGCTTTTGGATGTGTCATTTAAAATCTAGGCTTCGACTGAAATTTTCTCTTTGTTGCTTATGATGACTCCAAGAGATTTTTGTTATAAATTATCACTAGGATTGTACAATGTTGGTTTGTCATTTAATCAGAGAATATTTCATATTGTATTATTGAAGGTTGTTGCAGAAAGAGATTTATCAGAGTTAATGGGGATTTTTTAGACTAATGGTGATATTGCTAGAACCATAAGAGCATTTGAAGATAGATTCCTTGATACATCCAAACATTTTATGGATTTTTTTCTCTGCTAGATTTTGTCTACATGTGTAAAGGAATTATTGTAGAGGCAACAATAATCATTTGGATCCTTACCTTTAGCACAACATTGAAGGAGTGGCCATGACTATATTATTGCTGCAAAGGATATATTAACATACAGATGGGATGAAAGAATCTTGAAGCTTGTTTTTATTTTTTGGTAGAAAATTAAAAATTGTGATGTTGTTATACTTATAATGCAATATATAAGGTTGGGGGTGGGGCAGATTCTTTTACTTCTTGTTAAAAAATTAAAAATTTTCATGTTGTTGTATTTATAATGCAATATATGAAGTTGGGGGTGGGGGAGATATTATGTAGGATATAAATCAGTTTTTGGATAGTATATTCTCCACTCCCTTTGTAAATTCTTTTGCAAATAGATTAGACATTGCCAAGAAGATATTTTATTTCATCAAGCCTGATAGGAAGAAGGAATAAAGGCTTTGGTTGATCTTAAGATGGGTTATAATGGGGAAAACAAAAATTACAGGAATACTTAATTTGGGCATATGATAGTGCAGGCAGAGCACTTAGTGGACTAAAGGCAAAAGCTAATTTTTCATTGGATCCTCCCTTCAATGATAGGAGTACCAGTTTAAGAAGAACTGTAGAGTGTTGGAGCAGTCCTAACAGTAACACTAATCATGACACAAGGCATAACATTGATCTAATTATTGCCTAGAGGGTTTTTGTAGGAAAAGGGCTTCACTATACTTAGAAGACAAGATCCCCATTATATCAAATAAGCATAAGCCCTTGAAGAGTATTTTTCCACTTTCTTGAGTAGAATTTGTTGGATTAAAACAAGAACATGACAAACACCACGGAGATTAGTGGTAAAGAGAAATGTGATCTTGTATATGAGGCATTCATGTTGGCATAATAAGACAATCTTTAACATGAACATAGGCATCATGATTTTTAGGTCTTATGGAAGCAACATTGCATTAACATTTCATTGTAGCATGGTCCTTATCATTTCTTGATATTTTTTTGTATTTCAACACTTTTCAAAGAAGCATAAATTAGTGCTATATGCTAGATGTTTTCTATTTCCTTTGCAACATCCTATGCAATTTCTATAGAATTATTCATAAAATTATCCCCTTCATTAGAGGGATATTAATGTGATCTAAAGCATTATGTTTCACTGTTAAATTTATGGTCAAATGAAAATGATTTAGAACAATGTAAAACTAAAAAATTGTGATGTCATTATGTAAAATGAGAAATCCTATGATGTTATTATTTTGTTGGATGGTGCTCTATAGAGAAATTAATGCAAGGATTAGCATGAATGGCAATGTGTTGTTTTGATTCCAACATTGTGTCTAACTTGTTAATATTCTTATCATCGTTTCTAAGTGATATTGTACCATGTGGTGTTTAACTAGTTAATGATCATACCATCATTTTCATTTGATATAAATATTCATAGGAGAATTCAGTGGTTCAGAATAAAATTTGGCGTCCACAGTAATT
>APFE030490332.1:1477-53897 GCA_000404065.3 Pinus taeda
ACAGAAATTACCTGCATACGAATTCTAAATCACATGAAAAATAAAAATGCGAGAGCATAACACATAAAAACACATATGCACAGAGATTTTCCCCTGAATCCCAAAACCGAGACTACCAGCTTGATTTTTCATTATTCCTTTCAATATTACAATAGATATTTATACATGCCGAAGCATCCAATACCATGGACCGAAAAACCATCACGTCCAAAACCATGGACTGAAAACCATCGCATCCAAAAAACATGTGCGAAAATCATGCACAAAACCATAGGTGGGTCCGCCCAACCTAACATAGGGTCCAAAACAAAATTTTTCCGGGCCGCTGCCCTGGACCCCATAAAGTGGGGTTAAGGGTACCCCTCAAACCCCCTGTTAACTATGTGGAAAGAATATAACACAACCCAACAAGGATTACAACCATATGTTCTGACCCAGCATCATCCTCCAGTAAGAAAGCCCTTCTTCACCTCAAGTAAAGCTTAGATCACCCCTCAAACCCCCTGTTAACTATGTGGAAAGAATATAACACAACCCAACACAAATGTATTCCTAATTTAATTCAAGGATAAAATTAAATTAGGATTTTCTTGTTAAAATTCCAGCATGTGTCAAATGAGGTCAAATTGCATCCTTTATATAGTGGTTTATGTCTCCCAATGAAGTCGACTTGTCTAGGTTGAGGTCGACTTGGTGGAAGAGGCCTAAAAGACCCAATTTACATCAAAATAAATTTATTTCTTGATAGATAAAGCCCAAGAAGGGTGTTTTACATGATGACAAGGATAAGGACTTTTGGAACAAATCCTATAAGTCTACAATGGAGGCTTTTACCTAAAAATCATTGACGCAAGCATGAAACCCATGCTTTAATAAGTCAATTTCTTTTACAATATTTTTTCTTTCTTTATTTTGACAAACAAATTACATTATGACTCAAATAATTATGAAGACCAACACTAGTTACATTTTTCAACAATTATTAATCTAATCTTCTCTACATGATATTTGATAGAGTGAAACCTATTTAAAATATGGGATAAATTGTGAGTTTTGGGTCTGGCCTATGACAGAGTCGAGGACTTTATAACACAAAAGAAATCAATAAAACCTGGCTTCCTTTGAAATTCAAACAATTAATGGAATCAAGAACATTCCCATCAAGACTTTTCCTGCCTCTCGACATCTCGATGATTCTAAGTTGAAAGATTTCATCAAGAAACCATTCTCAGTGTTGACCCAAGATTGCAAAGGCTAACCTGTCTATTACTAGCTCCAAGAAATGAACATGCCTATGTCAATTACAAGTTTCATTCTTATGTCAAAACCTCGAGAAAGTATAATAGTGTATAGGTCTCAAAAACCTTTGGGAGATCGAGATCAAAGACCCATTGTGTGGTCTTTTAGTTGACAGGCCCAAGAACTAGAAATATTCCCATTACCTAAAGTCTATCTCGGCAAAAGAAATCAACAAAACCTAACTTCCTTTGAAAGTAAAACAATTAATGGAATCAAGAACATTCCCATCAAGACTTTTCCTGCCTCTCGACATCTCGATGATTCTGAGTTGAAAGATTGCATCAAGAAACCATTCTCAGTGTTGACCCAAGATTGCAAAGGCTAACCTGTCTATTACTAGCTCCAAGAAATGAACATGCCTATGTCAATTATAAGTGTCATTCTTATGTCAGAACCTCGAGAAATTATAATAGTTTATAGGTCTCAAAAACCTTTGGGAGATCGAGATCAAAGAGCCATTATGTGGTCTTTCAATTGACAAGCCCAAGAACTAGAAATATTCCCATTACCTAAAGTCTATCTCGGCATCAGAACCTAAAAAAGGATTAAGGTTATGGAGGTATGATAAGTCATCAAAGTCTAAGATCCTTCTCGATACCCTAGAACGTGAAGATAATTTGAGACTTTTCCCCAAGTGAGATTCCCTTGTCGAGATATGCCAGTTACCAATAACGGGAGGAGGCAACATTAAGTGTTGTAAATCCATCGGGTTCTTAGGAGGTAACAAGGCTTGTGGAGGTCAAGATTCATATTTCTATCTGACACCACTTGCTCAATTTGTTATTTAATGGGGCTCGGGTTCAATTTGTGGTGCTAACAATACTTCAACAAGTTTCTCCCATTTCTAGCCTTTTGTAAGTTTATGGTGATGGAAGTCCATTTTCTTAGTCATTATGTTTACTACCATTGCCTGTGAGCAGAGGAAATCACTAAAGGTTGCAAGATCAACAAGTGACGAGTGATCCTATTAACTAATTGGCTTGACAAACAAAAAAATTCATGTTTGTTACTTTTTTGTCTACCACAAATGCCTAATTGGGAATGTGCCAAGGTTAAAGAGTGGTATAATGGGAGGTCCTATAATGGTTTTTAGGAATGGGAAAGGGGTCCCTGTTTGTCATCCACATATAGGGGTAGTTTACTAGAGTGGTTTCTCCATGACCCCATCCCATGTGTTAAGCTTAGGAAAGATGTGAGCCCCCATGAATCATATGATAAATTAATGTGAGATCGATGTCATTCAAAGTTGCATGACAATAATAAAGTCTGACAAGCCAATAAGTTTAGCACTTTCTTAATGTGATCCTGGTAACATAACCATGGTCACATGAGAGTCTCAACGTCAATATTATAGGTTAAGCACCTTTGGGTTTTAAGCAAGGGTTTTATGTATGGCACGAGGCTAATGCCTAGAGCTAGTGAAAAGTCAAACTTGGGGTGAAATGAGTCGCGGGGAGGATTAAGAGGAGATTGTGAGTTTCATTGATACTAGAAGTGGGATGAGCCTAGTTTAGATCCAATTTTGTTGAATCCCCTATTGGGCAGATTAATTGTCCTTTTAATTCAGAACAACCAATCCTACTCACACATAAATTGTCAATTCAGGTAGGCCTTTTTTGTTTCAAGGCTATTGTGTAAAGTGTATGTAGGAACAAATGGAAACTAGTGCTAGTAAAATCTAAAAAGAAATCATTATAAATATCACTCTTAGCACTCCAGACACACTTGTTTTTACATTCCAAATCTTGCTCACACTTTAGAAAGAAAATACATGTATTGCATAATAAATTACACTTTGTCACTTAAAACACCACTCCTGGAAACCATTCAACACCCGAAAAATAAAATAATAATTGTTGTAACAACCATTCAATCAATTAAACTATTGGGTATGTGTTATATTATTTCCATGAATAGTCACACACACGGGGGGTCATAGGGGGCGATAGCCCCCCCTATTTGTTGCATCGGGCGCGAAAGGGGGTCACCCTATGTTAGGTGGGTGGACCTACCTATGGTTTGGTGCATGGGTTTTGCACATGGTTTTGGGCATGATGGTTTTCTGTCCATGGTAATTTGTAGATCCGATTAAGGGAACTACAAGTATGTTCTAATCCAGGGTTAATGGGTTGGGGATTATGAATGCTTCGGCATGTATACATATGTATTGTAACATTGAAAGGAACATAATGAAAAAGAAATATGGTAGTCCTGGTTTTGGGATCCAGGGAAAAATATTTGTGTGTATTTGTTTTATGTTCTTGCCATTGTATATTTCTATTTTTAAGAATTCATTTGTAGGTAATTTTTGTACAGGGTTAAAAACTACATAAACATGCTAAAGAAATGTAACAATAATCAAACAACCCATCACACCTAATAAAGGGACCATTCTAGGACCTCTGGTGTTACACAATGATAAAGGTTACAATCCTACAACTATTCAATAAATGAAACAAATATGTAACATTAACAATAAATCACACATAACTTGCAATTGAGAGGAAATAAATAAACAAATACAATACCTCTCTAACTAGTGATCTCTATTAAGAAGAAGGGCCCTTCCTCCTTAGAGAAGTTGGTGATTTATGCAACATGCAACCTTGAGCAAGTATAAATTACAAGTACCATTCTCAAGTTAGAACCTCCATCAATTACAGGTATCATTCTCAGGTTGGAACCTCGACCAAGTTTTATAGTGCGGAGGTTCGAGAAATATTCGGGAGCCCAGAATTCGAGACCCATTGTGCGGTGATGAGCTTGAGAACCAGAAATATTCCTACAAATTGTAGTCTGTCTCAGAATCAAAACCTAAGAAAGGATTAAAGTTTCAAAGGTTTGAGAGGCTGTTAAAGTCTGAGATCCTTCTCGGCACCTGAGAACCTAAGGAGAATCAGAGATTTTTCCCATGGCGAGATTCCATTATCGAGATCCATTAGTTACCATTTTAGAGAGGAGGAAATGTTAAGTGTTGGAAAGCCATCGAGTTCTTAGGAGGAAAAAGGATTACGAAGGTTGAGATTCATATTTTAAACCAAGAATTCTTACGTGATCTATTAATTAATGGGGTTGGGGTTCGAGTCATGACGACAACAACACTTCAACAAGTTTCACCCCTTTCCATCCTTCTATGAGTTGATTGTGACATAAGTCCATTCATTTAGTATTTCTGTTTATTGCCACTGCTTGTGAGCATAGGAAAGCACCAAAGGTTGCAAACACGAGGAGCAGCGAGAAGTCCCCTCGACTAACGAGGCCAACAAATGAAAACATTTTTGTTAGTTGCTTTTTTTTCTATTGCCACTACCTAAATAGGAATGTGTTAGGGTTGAAGAGTGGTATCATGGGGGTGAGCTATAGTGGTTTTTAGGAACAGGAAAGGGTCCCCTACAAGAGATATCCACCGTCCATGTATAGGGTATTTTACTGGAGTGTTTTTGCCGTGACACCCTCTGGTGTGTTAACCTTCAGAAGGATGCAAGCCCTGATGAACCATTAGATCGACTAATGTGAGATAAATGTTATTCAAAGCTACATGAGGATAACAAAGTTAGACAAGCCCTTGAACTTTACCTAATTGTAAGTTTATTTTATTACTATTTTTTTGATGGGCTAACCTATAATCCAATTATGGCTGGGGGTTTAAATTGTTGCCGCATATACGAATTAAATTGATACTACATATATGATTTGGAAGTATGAAAATTCCCTCAAAATTTTCATTTTGCATCATTGACTTTGTGTTGCATCCTACTTGTATGGATTCTTTAAAATTTTCATCATTTAAAATTCAATTTTCTTTAAATTTGAATTATCGCATTTCAAATGTTACATCACCGACTCTGCAATTCAAATTTTGCATTACCGACTTATCACTACACATATGCAATGCTTTATATTTTTAATTATCGATGCATGTGGGATCTCATGGAATAAACCAAACAAAACCAAAACACGGCTTCCAGAGGCCAAACCCCTTCAACCCTCAACCAATGATTCCAAATTTAAAATTTTCATCATTTAAAATTCAATTTTCTTTAAATTTGAATCACCGCATTTCAAATTTTACATCACCAATTCTGCAATTCAAATTTTGCATTACCGATTTATAACTACACATATGCAATGCTTTATACTTTTAATTATCGATGTATGTGGGA
Organism: Pinus taeda; assembly: GCA_000404065.3. Lineage (NCBI taxonomy): Eukaryota > Viridiplantae > Streptophyta > Pinopsida > Pinales > Pinaceae > Pinus > Pinus taeda. The sequence continues at coordinate 6,940 of APFE030490332.1, forward strand.
TCTCATGGAATAAACCAAACAAAACCAAACCATAGCTTCCAGAGGCCAAACCACCTCAACCTTGAACCAATGATTCCACATCACATTCAAAAATCACTAACCATCACTAAATCCGTATCTACCTAAGTTGTCTAGGTCTCTAGAGCGTTTGTTCCAACATAGTTCCAGGACTAGTAACTCAACCCACAACTGTTGTAGGGATTCAGAGCATTTGTTCAACCGAGGCTCTAGGACTAGTAAATCCACCCACTGAGGGCTCCATAGAATTTTTCCAACCAAGGCTTCTAGGACTAGTAACTCAAAACAATTTGTTTTAGGGATTCTAGAGCATTTGTCCAACCAAGGCTCTAGAAGCCGGTAACTCGACCCACAACCATAAAGAACATGAGCACAAATCAGAAAAGGAATGGAAAAACCCACAACACTGTGGTTGTCTAGGAAATGGAAAGGCTAGGAAAAACCACTGCCAATCCAGGAAATCCTCCATGCCAATGAAAACTCATAACCAAGAAACCACATGCATGTGCCATGCATGCAAAAACTAGAAAGGAAACCATACATGCAAAGCAACCAGGCTATATTCGATGATCCATCTATTCCCTTGTGCTCTCCTACTTTTCCTTTGCCTTCTTTCTCCAAATCAAATGTATGCCAAAGTGCTCCAAGAATACTTTAAGTGTGCAAGAGTATGAGAGAGACAGATAATAAAGAAAGCTTCAAAACTGAACTCACAAAAGCTAACAATAACCAAAAACCCAATTGACAAAAGCCATGAACTGATACTTAGAAGCCTTTTTATCATTGAGGCTTCTAATTTCTTCATTTTTCCTTCAATTTCCTTCTCATGCAAATCTGTGACCTTTCACCTTCCTTTACTCCTATTTTCTATTATTTTCGTAAATAAAATGCCAATCAATGCCTCTTTGCCTTTGCCATTTTCCTTAGCCATAATAAATCAAAAGTGACACCCGCTAGGATGGCTTTCCCACCAGTTAGCTTGGAATACATGTCCCATGACCTTGGTCTTATTTTTTTTATATGTAAATTCAACTGGGGATGTTATAGAACCCTCCCCCTAGGGGGAACACCATCCTCAGTGTTCTATGAAACCTATGACCAACAAACCACTGAAAACAAAAAATATTTCCCATGGAGCTTTATAACACAACTTGTTGCAGTATTTACAATGGCATCCCATTGAAAACATGAAAATCATACTGTTTACTGGAGCTTTATAACACAACTCATTACGGTATTTACAATAACAACCACATATATACTCATGGACATTTGCTTCAACCAACAAATAATCATATTGTCTATGGAGCTTTATAACCACAACTTGATACCGTAATAACAATAATATACAAATGTACAAACATGCACAATTATTCTAACTAGAAAATAAAAGGATACAATGCCCATATCAGAAACAAGGGAATCTAGAAAGCTCACACCTCCACCCTCAAAAGTACTACCAACATTCACCTCCTTCCCAGGAAGTCCATAATCCATTGCCAAATTCAAATCGGGGTCAAATGTCCAACACTACTTGTATCTCAGTGCACAGTTACCAACTCATTGTTCCAGGGCACACTCCCAATGTGCATCTGATTCCATCTGGAAATGTTATGACCAAAACAAATCCATCCCCTCCCTTCGCTTCTCTGCTACACAGTTCCTCGGGCGACCCCTCCCTTGCAAAGTTTTCCTCACATTGGAAGGTCCAAAAACCAAGGCATATCCCTGCCTCAAAACCATCATACCAGTCATATCATGCTCATGGAATTCAATGGACACTATTGGGTACCATTGTCCCACAATGGCCCTGCTCCTGAAGTGTTATGCCAACATACTGTGGCATCTTCCAATTCCTTTTGCTACTGCTGCTAGTTCGTGCAATCAATTTCAACCACCCAACCAGGCATTTTCAACCATGCTTTCCTATACCAAGCACATAATTCCCATTATAATCAAAATAAATTGAAATAAATTCACATCATACCTCATCAGTGGCCCGTCAATAAGGTAAACTTGCAATTTTGTTCACTTCCTGTCACAACAAGTCAAACTAGTTGTTTGATCAAATCATCATGTATAAACATATCACATCCAGCTAGCTCAAAATGAAACTATCATAATAAAAAATATAGGTCACATATACCCATCATAACCATAATCATATATCACATGTAATAATCATGAATCAGAATCACAGATCACATGCATAATAAAAATTGAAATAAATGTTGATACTTATCCTTCAATTAGTCCTTGGTTCCACCTTTGTTCTTTTCGTACACACACCAGATCAGTTTCCACACTCGAAAAACACCCAATTCCTTTTCTTATCTTTAATCACGTACACATACACACATTGCACACCACACACATACAACCACACATACACATACACTCAGTGTACAACACAACAAAATACATACACCTACACCAAGTGTATAACACAATACATATATGTACATAAAGTACACCACAACAAATACACACATCACAATACAATGACTACACAATACACATAACATAGCACCACATGTGCACAACACAAGGTGTACGGTGTGTAGACAATACAACATGTACACATTGCCACCTGCACAACGTGTACACAACACCACTTGCAGAACGTGTACACAACACCACATGTACACAACATGACATGCATGTTGTGTACACAACACCACATGCAAAACATGTACAAACACCACCTACACGCAAAACCACATGTACATAGCACCATATGTACAACATACACACCATACCATATGTACACAACACCTCATACACAACATGCACAAAGCACCATATGTACACAACACCACATATCCAACATGCACACAACACCATTTGTTCACAGCACTGCATAAACAACATGTACACAACAACATTTGTACATAGCACTGCATAAACAACATGTACACAACACTATATGTACATAGTATTGCACATACAATATGCACACAATGCCATATGTACATAGTAACGCATATACAACAAGAACACAACACCATATGTACACAGTACCACGTATGCAACATGCACACAACACTATAGGTACAAAATGTACAAGAAATACACAACAATAGTACTACACATCGAGAGACCACACATTGACTCTACCAAGCAACTAGTTGTTTGATCAAATCATAATGTATGAACATATCACATCCTGTTAGCTCAAAATATACATAGCACTGCATAAACAACATGTACACAATATTTCACATACAACATGCACACAACGCCACATGTACACAATAGCGCATATGCAACATGCACACAACACCATATGTACACAATACCACATATGCAACATGTACACAATAGTATATGTACAAAATGTACAACAAATACACAAAAATAGTACTATACATCGAGAGACCACACATTGACTCTACCAAGAAACCTTGCTTCTAGTGTATTTCCACTATCCATGCTTGTCCTAGCATGCCACAGATCACACTGCTTTCATTCCAATGAAGTACCCTTTAGCATTACCTGTCCATAACATAAACATAGACATAGTATAATCACATAATATCAAATCATATCCACATGATAGTGACCTCATATATTTGTCAGGGCTAATCTTCCCATTTGATTCCTCATAAGACTAAGAACCTCTTCATGCCATTCACCTGCATAAGCAATCATTCCTCCACAAGAATGATCCTTGAAAACCTTGTCAAACAATGACATACATACTTACATATATGTAAACATTAGCATAAAACAATCATGAGCCATGACGACCCTGTATATATATATATATATATATATAATCATGATCACAACATAATTGCCATATATCATAAGGTCTAGGTTAAGAGAACTCCCTTTATCCATGCACAACATGCACAACATAGAGGACGATAGCTCCCAACATAGCCAAGGCATTTGACACCTCAAATCCACTTAATTTACCTTTCCTGTTACCTTTCTCATGACTGTTCTTCCACCGTCCATTTACCCCAATGGACCCAACCAATCTAACTGATTTTCATATTCTTTCCTTTAGCTTCCCTGTACTCATGCATCGAGCTTCATCCGGGTCTTACATTACTTGCTAGGTTTCATTCAACAATCCCTAAGCTCCATTAACTTCCTCTTTCCCCAACCAAATCCCAAGACTCTCAAAACATAAAAGGCAAGACCAAGAAGCAAACAAGAGAAAACCATGAAAAAATGATCTAGTAATGGACAACTTTGATCTTCCTCTGACACTTTGCAAGCCTAATAAACTTGGGTCTTTAAATGTAAAATTAGTTTTGCAACCTCTTCAAATATGAGTGGTTAATTTTTCACATGAACTTAAAAGTGAAACAAATTCATATGCAAATCAAGATGATAATCATGTAGAGAAGAAACAAGCAAGTGATAACAGAGTTCATCCCTCCTAGACTACGTCTCCGGGACCTACTCCAATGGCTAGGTGACTTTATTGTTCTCAATAGTAAATGAGCATATTACAAATTGTTGAATTTGTAGTGGCATTATATCTCCTACAAAGAAAGTTTCTTATACAAATAACTCTCACTAAAAAATATGAATCCCTACATCAATTCATGATTATTTCAACAGAAAAAGGACTCTCTCACAACAAGACCTTCTACTCCACTTGAAATAAAAAAAGCATAAACATATGAATACTTCACAATGAAGTGTTGAAAAGAGATTTTCCCATAAGTACACTGAAAAAGACTAAAATAACTCTATCAAAGTAACAGTTGTTGCAGATGTAACTGGAAGGCTAGAAAACCTCTATCTAGGCTTTTTCCATGCTCAAATATGCCTCCATTTGGCCTCAAAACTCTCTTTGTCTCTAGCACTAAAGGACTTGACTCTGCAAAAAGTCCATCATACAATGATCAAATCAGAAATTTGATGCTTCCATTGAGTTTAAGACACTCAACAACCCCTATCTAAGATCTTCTTGAGCTCAAAAAGGTTAAAAATTGAGCAAGATATGCTTCTTGAAACCAAGCTTCGCTATATGTCTTGCAAAATGGAAAAATTGGACTACGCCTTTATGCCAACAGCCAATCGACAATTTCTCCTGGTGTTGACGAGATTCCTATCGAAAAAGGCACAAATTGTCACCTATTTAAAAGCACCAATAACCCTTAGCACTGGAACTAGGTCACATTAAAGGCCATACAGCCAGGGGACAAGGCTAACCGCCCACCCCCCGCTAGCTTAGCCCTCACCTGTGGTCACAACTGTTGCTGAGAACTGGGGGCTAGGGCTTATCTACTTGCACCCTCCGTTGTAACTCCTCTGCTTGGTCACATGGGTTGTGATAAGACTAGGATCAGGTGCTAACTATATAAATTCCCACTGTAGATCAACAGATTATGCAATATATTAAAGAAAAATACAAGATCTACTTCTACAACAAACTCGCAGAAGCTTAATCAATTTTTAGCAAGATTAATCAAAACACATATAACAAAGAAGAATAAATCATACACATGAAACACAGAAGAATACTCTGGGGAAAACCTTAGCTAAAAACCCCAATCTCTGTATTATCATACAAGTGGAAATATGTCTGGATTACACAAAGCTTTAGCTCACAAGCTATCCAACTCTCAATACAATCCCTCTACTGCTCATAGACAGTCAAAGGCTTCTCACAAACCTTCTCCTCTGCCCTCCAAGCCTCCTATTTTGTTGCGCAGTTTCTCCTGGGGTCCAATGCTGCCATATGTGTGAATTCACCTCTCACACAACTCACCAAACTCAGAAGTAACTGCGCAATCCTGAAAGAGATAATTCTTTCTGCATGGATGAGTTTCCCATTTAGGAAAAATCCTCCAACTGATAGTACAATGTCCCTTCCTCTGATCTCAACTGGGTCTCTGACTGAACTGACATGCATGAGTTATTTAGGAGAGAATATTCAGTTATCTGGAGTACACAAGTTGCATGCATGCATGCATTAACTAACTGAACTCACAATCAGTTCAACAAACTATTTGAACTAATCTAACTGGACTTAACTCAGATGACGGAGCTAACTAATTACAACTCAAAGTACAACTCATCCTGATCTCCTTTAATCAAGGGATAACTTCCTCAATCAATGGAGAAACGGTTGCATGTCTTCACATAGACTTCATGTTTACTTTTCTACAACTAATTAACTCAAGATGAATTGATTAATTATTTTACAAACAGATGCTAAGATCAAATTCGAATTTTACTTCTCAATTTTAATACAGGGACTAACTAAAATTGGAATCTATCCTGAAATACTATTTATAGTAATGCTATTTTTAGCATTTTCATTTTTCATTCCTTGTTGCTATGTCCAACACTAGTACCTGAAATGCTATTTTTAGCATTTCTATTTTTAGTATTTCTTGTTGCTATTTCCAACACTCCCTCTCAACAAGAGAGGCATTCAACTCGAACCCGATCCTGAACCTTTAGAATGTTCTGCATGCAACACTTCTCTCAAGTGTTGTTGCTCCAACAACTCCATAAACAAAAAATCTCTCAACTGACCTCCCTGTTGGGTGAGAAACACCCTCTGATGCTGAAGATCCTCCTACCGCTGACAAGTGCTCCCTCTGTGATCTCTAAGTTACTGCAACACTCCATGCATCTCGGACCATTGCACACCTCTCTGTGCCATCTTGCACTGGTGCAACACTCCTGTGGCTCTTGCATTGTTGCAGCCTGCTAGCTCTGTGCTGTCTTGGGATTCCTGCACTGTAGCTCTCTTTGCTGCTCCATCCGCATCTGCCTCTATTGACTCAACTAGTCTTGCTACTCCTCGTCGAGGTTCTCGTAGAAAGGTCTAAAAAGAGATTGGGTACCTCAATGATCCTGCCCCTATTCTAGCCTTCTTGGGACTGTCACTCCACATTGCCCCACCTCCTACCTAGAGGTATGGATGCGTGTGATCCCTCTACCCACTTGGCTTGAAATTTCCACCTACTGAAGGTCTCTGCATGAGTGGATGCCTCCACTCAATCTCCTCTCGGATTCTCTAGTTGTGGCTGCTCCACAACCTCATGAAGCTGCTTCACCAATTGTGGCTCCTCCATAATTTTCTGAGACTTCTTCTGGCACTACATGTTGAGAGGTAATGTAGTCTCCCTCTCAACCACCAAGTCTCCATTAGTTGTCTTGCTCCTCAAGGCTTTGCATGCATCTTGAACCTCAAGAACATACAGGTTCTTGACTCGTGAACTGATCTGCTTCACTTGTCTCGTGGTGACATGTCTAAGGAAGACCTTTTCCTTACTGAAGACTACATCATAGCCTTTGTCTTCCAGCATTGCGATCGATACCAAGTTTTTCCTTAGTCCTGACACATACTTCACATCTATTAAGGTAATGCGATCTCCATGCTCCCTCTAAAAAACAACTATGCCTACTCCTGAGACGCGATACTTTTCATCATTACCCATCTCTATGAGTATTTGGAGATCTTTCTCCTCCAAGGTACTGAACAAACTCTTATCGCCGGTCATGTGGAATGAATCTCCACTGTCAAGACATCCCACCATGGATGAAACCATGCATACGATGAGGGTGAAATCCAACTCGAACTGTGAGGCTAGTGCCTCACCATCTGATCCCTCCTTGGATCCCTTCTTGGATTTCTTCACTGGACAATTTGTAGCAAAATGACCCACCTCATGACAATGAAAGCATCTCACTTTTGATTTGTCAAACTTCTTCCCACCATAGGAAGAACTTGATTTGGGATGAGAATCCTTCTCCTTCCCTTTCTTTGCCTTTCTCGCTAAGGCACAATTTTCTTCATCCTCCTTGGATGAAAAACCATCTTTGGTGCTTCTCCTTATCTCCTCCTACATCAGATCCAACCAAAGTCGTTCCCACTCTGGCAGATTCTCTCTTCCATTTACCGAGTCTTGGTAGTTATGCCAACTCTTAGGAAGACCAAGGAGAGAAAGACTCACCATGTCATCATCGATTGTCGTGATCCCTACACTTCCAAGATCATCCCTGCATGTGGCGAGCTTGTTTAGATATGTAGAGATCATGTCGCCCTTTTCATACTTTATTTTTTGAAGCTTGTCTTTCAATGCCAACTTCCTCTGATCGCTACTATTTTGATATAGATCCTTCAATGTTTTCCACATTGAAAACGGTGTCTCCTTCCCATGGAGACTTGAGAAAATGTGGTATCGAACTCCCTCCAGAAGAATCATCCTCGCTCTAGCCACACATTTCTTCCATTCTGCCAATTCTTGGGCATTAGCAGCTGCTAGTTTGGGGACTTCTTGATCAATGAAGTCCTTCAAACCGTTGTCCTCTAATACTGCTTCCATGCGATCCTTCCAAGATATATAATTTGAGATACCATCCAGGGCATACTCGAGTCTCAAACTGTTGAACACCATTGGTGAAATTTGAGATGTGATAAGAATTCAAATTCTATAATTAGGTACTTCAAACTTTGAACTTCTCCCTTCTTTGTATACTATTCTTTGCTTTGATCACCTTTGCTTTTATACCATGTAGAAATTCCCACTGTAGATCAATAGATTATGCAATATACTAAAGCAAAATATAAGATCTAATTCTACAACAAACTTGCATAAGCTTAATCAATTTTAAGCAAGATCAATCGAAACACATATAACAGAGAAGAAGAAATCATACACATGAAACACAAAAGAATACTCTGGGGAAAGCCTCAGCTAAAAACCCCGATCTCTGTATTATCATACAAGTGGAAATATGTCAGGATTACACAAAGCTTTAGCTCACAAGCTATCCAGCTCTCAGTACAATCCCTCTGCTGCTCATAGACAGTCAAGGGCTTCTCACAAAACTTCTCCTCTACCCTCCAAGCCTCCTGTTTCCTTGCACAGTTTCTCCTGGGGTCCAATGCTGTCACCTGTGTGAATTCACCTCTCACACAACTCACCAAACTCAGAAGTAACTGCATAACCCTGAAGGAGATAATTCCTTCTGCATGGATGAGTTTCCTATATAGGAAAAATCCTCCAAATGATAGTACATTGTCCCTTCCTCTGATTTCAACTGGGTCTCTGATTGAACTGACATGCATGAGTTATTTATGAGAGAATATTCATTTATCTGGAGTACACTAGTTTCATGCATGCATGCATTAACTGGTTGAACTCACAATCAGTTTAACAAACTATTTGAACTAATATAACTGGAGTTAACTCAAATAACTGAGCTAACTAATTACAACTCAAAGTACAACTCATCCTATCTCCTTTAATCAAGGGATAACTTCCTCAATCAATGGAGAAACTGTTGCATGTCTTCACATAGACTTCATGTTTGATTTTCTATAACTAATTAACTCAAGATGAATTAATTAATTATTTTACAAACAACCGTTAAGATCAAATTCAAATTTTACTTCTTAATTTTAATACAGGGACTAACTAAAATTGGAATCTATCCCAAAATACTATTTATAGCAATGCTATTTTTAGCATTTCTTGTTGCTATTTCCAACACTAACCTCTGCGCCTTCATGTTGAGCCTCTTTCAGTGGTCATTCCCATGTCATATTATCTTGGGCTAGGGCCATGTGCCATGCCCCTTCCTCGAATGCATCAACCACTAAAATTCAAGTAGCATTGGGGCCATATACATATTAAGGTTCATCATGTGGCTTGGTGATAGGATGTAGAGTTGTGTTGCGGGAGGTCTAGGGGTTGAGCCATGCTAAGGCCCTTTAGCCCTTTAATAATTTTTTTGGCCAATAACAAAGGGCCACGTAGTTCCCTCTCATTGGGCCAAGTGGTGCCCCATGGTTGTATCACTTCAAACCAAACCAACCAATAAAAGCATGCCACCTGCCTCAGTACGGAGCATCCACGTGTCAAGCTGGGATTTTTCCTCTTATCTATTATATACCCAATCAACGTGATGATGTCAATTATGCGATCTACCCAGTCAGCAACCTAGTCAACCCTACTATTGGACAAAAACTTCAAAACATCATAACTTCCTCATACGATGTCAGACTGAAGCGATTCAAGTGGCGTTGGAATTAGGACGATGAACACTATGATTTGGTGCTAGTTTTATGAGATCCTGAGCACTTTAATTTTGAGCCTTATTTTTTATTATCTCCAAATCATACCTCCCCACTAGGAACTTTTGGACCTCCAAAAGTCTGTCTTCACGTAGCAAATAAGTGAGCAAACAACTCCTTTACTTTCTCGATCTCAATCCTTCTTGTTTTGTTTGAAATGGTTCCTTTGAGCCTCATTCAAGGTACTACGCATTGCCTCTGCGTGAAGTCCTTATCCTCCTATCAAGAATTGTGGCTTGCTGCAATTCTTGTAAACATTTAGGAACAAAATATTCAATGGATGGAGTCTGAACATTCTCTTCATGACCATCTTTTCTTGGTAGCTCATACAATCTTCATCTTGAAGTTTCTCCTTGTTGATACACAAGAAAGCTTGATCTTCCACTTGGAAATCATGATCAAACTTAAGCTTAACATGCCTTGCTTTGTACATGGTCATGCTTTTCTCAAGATATACTTGTACGCTTTGATGCACATCATTATGTCCATCTTCTGCAAAATATTTACCAAAGATAAAATCCAAAAACTCTTTGGCAAATAACCCAAAAAAGCTTCACATAGAAATACTTGTATAAATGAATGTTTGTCACAATTGTAGACATTCTGGATGAAATGCAATTGCGCATCCCAAAATTACCATACAAATTGACTCATCATCAAGCCATAGCATAACATGCCAAATAAATGCATTGTTGCATATAAGTGATTTATACACTTTATAAATTACTCAAACGAGAATACAACAAGTAATTATAATTTTACAAAGCAAGCTAACTGTACAAAATAGTCTACCCATTTTTTGCCTAACCAGGCTTACGGGTTCTCTTTCTTCACCTGCTCTTCTTCAAAGGTTACTTCGGGAACTACATCAGTTTCCACTTTGCCACTTGTCGCTTCCCTTGTAAGGAATCACATGACCTCTTTGTCCTTACTAGGACGAAGTTTCGGATGGAGTTTCCAACACTTTTCTATCTGGTGCCCATTCATGCTACAATGGGCACAAAAATTATTGAGCTTTCCCATTGACAAGGAAGTCTTCATACCTGGGAAAGGTTCCTCATGTATTTTCCCAATGATTTGATCCATTTTTTCGACCATTTCCTTACGTTGCTCACACTCAGCCACACAATGGTCAAATGCATCACAAAATGTACTGGGAAAAACTTCCCATAAATGATCACAAGCACAAACATTTATGGAATCCCCATGATGCTTATACATGTGTTTTGGGTTGTGACTTTAACGAGGATAATTGGATTTGGCATGTCCTTTGGAACGTTCATCTCTCTACATAGAATTTTTCACTATCACCACCATCATGGTGTGTTGTACCATCACTTTGTATGAGCCCCTTTGGCATGAAAACCATACTTAACGATTTCTTTGCCTCAACAATTTTTGAGCACCCTCAAATTTCTTCATGACCATAACCAAATCCTTCATATCATGGTCCTTCCTTCACTTCCATAGGATTAATGATTCCTTGGCCATTGACTCTGAGGCCCCTTCCAACATAACCCATCTGAGTTAAAATCTTCTTACCAATACCCTTGATATTCTTTTCAAAAGCTACAAAAAACGTGTTATCAACATTAAGTGAAGGAGTAGGATTGGAAATACTAATTACTTCGTTTGACTAACAACCCATTTTTCCGTTTTAGATGTTGATGAAGAAGTGGATGATATCTCTAGACAACCATTTTTACCAACTGGAACATGGCGAGAATCTTTCAATCCTACAATAAATTGCAAGCATCATTCTCATTATAGGATCCATATCTTGTGTACTAAGCATACCCACAAACTAGTTTCATCTTTGAGGGACTCTTTGTTGCTTCTAGGATGGAACACTCACTAGTTTGTTCCTCCACAATATGCTGCAACTGTAGGTGCATTTTCCTTTTCTCCTCCTTTGTAGCTTCGAGCAATATTCTTAGCTCGACATTCTCCATTAGAAGAGATAAATTAATCTCCTCCAAAAATTGGAGTATTTCACGCTTCATTTTCTTGCCCATACTTGCAATCTAGTCAGAACCTGTTGTGATACCACATGATCTGGTAATGGAAAACTTTGATCATCCTCTGACACTTTGCAAGCCTGATAAACTTGGGTCTTTAAATGTAAAATTAGTTTTTCAACCTCTTCAAATATGAGTGATTAAGTTTTCACATGAACTTAAAAGTGAAACAAATTCATATGAAACTCAAGATGATAATCATGCAGAGAAGAAACAAGCAAGTGATAATAGAGATCACACCTCCTAGGCTACATCTATGGGCCCTGATCCAATGGCTAGGCTACTTTATTGATCTCATTAGGAAATGAGCACATTAAAAATTGTTGAATCTAGAGTGGCATTGTTTCTCTTACAAAAAAATGTTCTTATAGAAAGAAATCTCACTAAAAAAGATGACTCCCTACAACAAGTCATGATTATGTCAATAGAAAAAGGACTCTCTCACAATAGGTCCTTATACTCCACCTAAAATAAACAAAATAATAAACATACAACTACTTCACAATGAAGTGTTGAAAATGCATTTTCCCATAAGAACACTGAGAAACTACTGAAACTAGATACTCTACTGAAGTAACAACTAATGCAGATGTAACTGGAAGGCTGGAAAACCTCTATCTATGCTTTTTCCATGCTCAAATAGTCCTCCATCTAGCCTCAAAACTCTCTCTATCTCTAGCACTGAAGAACTTGAATCTATAAAAATTCCATAACATAGTGTTCAAATAAGAAATCTGATGCTTCCATTGAGTTCAGAATACTCAAAAACCCCTATCTAGGCTCTTATTGAGCTAAAAAAGGTTAAAAATTGAGCAATATATGCTTCTTGGAACAAGGATTTGCTATTTGTCCTACAAAATGGGAAAATTAGCTATATGGGCAATGAATTCCACCTTTCTGACAACCACTGAGCGATAATTTCTCCAAGCATCGGTGAGGTTCCTATCGAAAAAGGCACAAATTGTTTCCTAGTTAAAAGTGCCAATAACCCTTAGCGTCAGAACCAAGACACATTAAATGCCATACAGCCAGGGGCCAGGGATAAGCACCCAATGCTGTTAACTTAGCTCCCACTTCATCTCGTGTCACAATATGCTTGAGGATGGGACTAACCACATGCCCCCACCGACTTAGCCCTCGCCTATGGTCACAACTGTTGCCGAGAACTGGGGGCTAGGGCTTATCCACCTGCACCCTCTGTTGTGGATCCTCCTCTTAGTCACTTGGGTTATGATAAGACCAGGGCTAGATGTTAAGATTTTCACCTTAGCGTTGATCATCTGTTGATGGTCACACCCATGTGATATGATCTGGGGTTGGGGTCATGTGCCCTACCCCTTCCCCCAATGCGTTGACCACTAAAACTCAAATAACACAAGGGCCATATACATATTAAGATTCATTGTGTGGATTGGTTGTAGGATGTGGATTTTTGTTACAGAAGGTCTAGGGGTTGAACCCTACCGAGGACCTTCGACCCTTTAATAAAAGTTTTGGCACCCTCTCATTAGGCCACGTGGTGCCTCAGGCTTGTGCCACTTCAAACCAAACCAAACCAACCAATAAAATCGCACCACCTGTCTGAGTATAGAGTTGCCGCATGTCGAGTTAGTATTGTTCCTCCTGTTTTTCATACATCTAGTCAACACGACATCAGTTGTATGGTCAGCCTAGTCAGCAGCCCAGTCAACCCTGTTGTTTGACTTTTTAACTATTGGGAAAAAAACTTCAAAACATCATAACTTTCTCATATGACGTCAGATTGAGATGATTCAGGTGGCGTTAGAATCAAGAAAATGAACACTATGATATGGCACCTGTTTCGGGAGATTCCTAGCACTTTCATTTTTGAGCCCATTTTTTTATCTCTAGATCAAAAACCACTAGTAATATGACACCACAAGAAAAGTGGTATGGCCATGCACTAGACACAAACAAAACTGAAAATCGAGTGCAGATAAATAAAAAAGCACTAAAAGCACTAAACTTCCAATAACACCATGAATTAACCCCATGGGTTCCCAATGCCTCCAAGGGAAAGCTCAACCTCAGCCTTCTTCAATATTTCATGGCACTCTCTTTTCTATGCAATTCCCCTGCACCATATTGCCATAAAAACATTATTGTTAGTGTATAAATGAACATAACAATATACCAGATACCTTACCTTGTTATACCTAGCACATTGACTTATAACTAAACATGTTCACACCATCTCTCAAGGGACTCCAACTCCGTGACGAATCCAACCATAACTAGAAACTAGATAATATACCTTTCAATTACATGTTCATGAATTTAACACATATCCACATAATGTCAAACTAGATCAAGGTTAAAAAGACTTCCTATATTCATGCAAGCACTCATTCGTTTGGAAATGCGGTCTCCAAAAGTAGCCCAAGGAATTCTCACCCAATTCTTTTCTTTTACCTTTTACGTTGCTGCAATTGAGTCTTATTATGTCCTATCACATCACCCAACTGTTAGTTATATAAACAAATCAATTGTTACCTTGTCACGCTAATGGAAAGCATGTTTCCATGTAACTGTTCACACATGTCATTCACAAGTTCCAAAGGTCAATACATTATGTCTATTAATTTGAAATCATCCTTTACCAAGACTAACAACCATGTCATAATCAACAATCAACTCACACTCACAAATCATAATACTACAACAAGCACCCACTTACGCTCAAGTACATGTTTTCTATCTCAACACATGTGTTAGTACGTCTTAAAACATGATCATTCCTTCATGTAATCTTATGGACACATACTCATATCATGCAATTAATCAAACATTCAAACAACCTATAAACATATCATGTTAGATAAACCAAATAGGCGGCATAATTAAACTCATATCTCGATGTATCTCAAGGGATGCTATCACATTTGCACAGTCAGTCCAGATTAGTACAACAAAATATCATAAGTATATCGACTCATACCTGAAGATCATAGCCATAACCATTTGCATAGGAAAATCCATATTACCATGATACGTATACATCAAGATCTTAAATGTAGTAGCCATAATCATCATGTGTACGACCACAATGCATAAAACAACAAGCTACAATCATTCAATTTGACGCGTGTGCACATGACCACACTGATTAACTAGCATCTATCATGCATGTAACCATAACAACAATATAATGACATGCATGTACATAATCATAATGCTTATAAACACCATTAACCATCATACTTGTATGCCAAACATACAACCTATATGACAATCTACTCTTACCCCAAGGCCCAATGCTGCAACCTCACTCTAACAATCTTCTTCTCTTGCTCTATTTCAGCCAACACATTAGCATCACGATGACAAACTGCAACAATGATTATCATAATCCATGCATAACAATCACATAGACAACTAACATGCATGCATGACAAACAAATTCCACCCATCCAGTGCAAGTGTTGAACCATGCTCCGATACCACTTTGTGGTATTAAACATTAAACAAAGAAAATGGAACCCGCTCTGATACCACTTTGTAAATACCTCATGTTGTCCTTTGGGATAATTCTAGGTTAAGTAATTATGGCAAAGAATCTAAAATGTTTTGTTGTTTTAATTTTTTTTTTGGATGACCAATGTTATGAGAAGATTAGGCAGATGCTTAAAACTTAATAATACTAAATATTTAGAAAGGGTTGATTCTTTACCTCTCAACAATAATTTGATTTAAATGTGTGGAAAGGCAAAGATGTAAGAGGCTATGATTTCCTAAATATTCAAACTGAATTTTTAGTTAATCATAAGAAAGAATGCATGTAAACAATTTTTATAGCCAAAAAAAATATATTTAATCTTAAGAACATGATTGACAATTTATAAATGTAGAGGAGCTTATAAAGACAAACAATCCAATAAACCAATCTCTAAAATAGATTATAGCTCCAGAGGGGATTTAAGATAGACTGATATTCAATTTTCTCTTACCCAATTTTCTTCATAAAAACTTAAATACATGTAGAACAACAAAATGAAGTGAAAACATAAGAAAAACTCACAAAGTGACAAGCTGTTTAAAACAACTCCAGAATCCTTTCATTAATATGAAGTGGTTTCAGTTTGATCACAATTCTTCTTTAGAAATCTCATCCAAAGCTTACTTATTTATACAAAAATATTTGGATTCTCGAAATATCTAACCGAATCACAAAAATAGTACAAAAATGTAGAATGCTTAAACAATTGAGGTTAATGGCACTATCTTCGAGGAAATCATTGATGACTTGGCCCCGAAATGTGTTGTCTTGATGTCTTTCTGTTGGAGATAAAAAAAACTACTCGATAGTATCACACAATTGATCCAACCTTTCATCATTGGGTATAGAAAGATTTATTAGCTTTCTATAAACTTAATCTACTTCAGTATATTTCTTGAAAGTTGGCTTATTGATGAAAATGTGCTTGATTTCATGTTTGACAATTAAATCAAACTCCAAAGCTTCTATGAAAGCTTTATCTGTGACATGTCCTTTGATACCCACAAACTTGGATTTATATGTTGCAATAGTGTAAATTTTCTTACAATAATCTTCCAAGTTGATTAATCTGTCATTGGGAGCTACTAATCTTGGAAATCCTCTTTGATTCAACAAATTAAATTTAATATGAAACCTCTGGACAAAATTTTCTAGAGTTTGACACTTAGTCTCCAACTGAGTCATTAAATTGCTTTTCTGCAATACTTTCTTGATTTCTAGGATGGTCTCTCTCCTATCCGCAATCTGGATCTTATCTAACTGTGATCTAGACTTTGAATTCAACACTTTGATCATGGATGTGGCCTCAGCTAGTTTTTGTCCCAGTGTTGTTCTGACTTGTTCAATGGTTGTTTTTCACTTGTCAATTAACTCTTCTTGTTAAAAAATAATCTGAATGGATGGCCAAATCTCAGTTATGGCATTATTTATATCCATTAAAATATTTTCCTTAGCTTGGGCCAAGGTGTGAGCCATTAGTGACTGATTTTCTAACTAATCACTCTTCTTGGCAAGTTTGTGAGATTTTTGCATCTCTTCCACCAAGAGGGTATCATTTTTTATCTTCTCTGCTTCTAGATTATTCAGTTTTCATTGGAGCTTATCATTTCCTTGTCTCTCAAGAGATAGGTCCTACATAACTTTGTTCAAATCATCTAGTACCGGTTTCAAATCATCTGTTGTCCCTGCATTTGCAATTGGTATGGCTATTTCTGGAGCTATAGCCAATTGTGCAACCTCTTCTTTTTCCTTAAGTAGCTTCTCTATCTGTTCCTCCATTTCCTTTATCTCTACATTTTTCTCAATGATCAATTTGACCATGTCTTCTTTATGTTGCTCACTTTCTTCTATCTCTTTTGTTTGTGGATCCTCTGTATAAGGTAACTTCAACTATTTCTTGAGTGTTGCTATCTCTGCATTTTTTCTCAAGGATCTCCTCCACTGCTGTTACATCACTGGGATCATGACCCAACTTGATCACCAAATCTTCCAATGTTTTGATTTTAGTGTCCTTTGCTAATGAAAATTTTTTCTCCAATTTTAATTTTGTCTGGACATTGGTGAGAGATATCCTTAACTTTGAAAGTGCCATAGAAATATTTTTCATGGTGGAGAAAATAATTTCTCTAGACTGTCTATGCATACCCATTTGATCAATGGGATGTATTTTCTTTGCATCAAATGAGAAGATAGTCTTCTTATAATCTGAAGAGCTTTTGGAAATGGTACTTGATCCTGTAAGAATTCCATTTGCATCCTTCCTTTCTCACTATCAAATGTTGTTAGCAACCTATGTTGGGAAGTAGAAGTCTCCTTCCAAAACTAAGCATAGGTGTTGGCTTTGAGTGTTTCATTTTTCTGCTTAATTTCCAAAAACTTACTGAAGATGTTGGGATCATCATGTTCAACAAATTATATTGACTGTGATTTTTCTGAAGGATTCTGTGAGACAGAGGAGGATGGGGTATTAGGGAAGAGCTTCTCTAACCTTGCGGGAAACTGTGAACCAATCCTAACAATAGTTTCTTGTTCTTCCTCATTTTGAATGGTGACATCTTTGAGGTGTGTCTGCTTCTTTTTCTATTGAATGATGAATTCTTGGCCACTTATTTTTTACATGTTGAAGATGAAGGTTCTTCCCTTTGCCTTTTCCCCTGTTTATCTTAAGGTACTGGAGTGTGGAGGGTGGTTATAGATAGAATCCACTCTTCTGCTTCTTGCAGTGTATTTTCCTCCCACTGGTCTTTATTCATGAACTTCTTGATCTCTGACCTAGGGGTATGGTTATAAGGTGTTGTTTTGAGTTCCACCCTTAAATTAGAAATTATGTTGAATGGGTCATATGACCAAGTGAAACTAGGCTGAAAATTGAATTGCATGAGGATTGAGTCTGCCTCATTTCCTGCTATTATACTATTACATATGAATCGTCCCACTTGGGTCTTGATCTTAAATTGTGATTTTCTTTTACCTGCGACAAAATGGATTTCATCCATATTGATCATCTGCCTTATGTATTCCAGAGAGAAAATCCTCATTGGAACATACTTAGGCAGCTTGTAGGGATCCAACTCACATCCATAAACCCTTACCTCTGTATAATTCTGGTATAGATACCAGTCTCCAGTTTTTGTCTGCTCACTTAAGTGAAAAACTCTTTTAATCCCTGAATTGATCATTGGCTCACTTTGACTGCTAAGAAGCCTTGCAATTGTATGAATACAGTTATCTATGAAGTCTATGTTGAGCTTTTCCTCACTAATGAAGTCCATTGTACCACTGATTGGTTGATGCCTTTATCATCTTGTTTATGTAAAGTTATTGGAAAATTATCTTCTTGCTAAAAAAGAAACATATAGACTAATATAGATGCATATTTAAACATGCCTTCTGTAGTAATCTTCATCATTTATTCATGCATATTATCAGCCAAAAATTGACTAAAATTAAACATGAATGCTGGCTTATGTTCTCTAGAGAAAATAGATAGAAAGCCTAAAATAGGTTCATCTACCCATTGGTCTGATCGATACCCTAAAAGGCAAGAAACTAAAGTAATGATCTATTTGGCTTTCTCTAGGAACATAGAAGATGGTTAAGGGGGATTTTTATTGGGAAGCTGAGAATATTTTGGAAGGAAAATCTCAAAAATATGGGCTCTGAGGGAAAGTGAGCTTATGATACAAATACATAAGGACAATTGCAGAAAAATGGCCGAGGGGTCATTTTTGAGAATTAGCAACATATGGTTTATGGTTTCAGGTGCAATTGAGATCACAATGTCTCCATTCTATACCACAATAGTTCTTTGTAGTGGATTATATCTGACTTGAAACCACATGACAAGATCAAGGAAATAGTGTGTCTGTGGGAAAATGAACATGGGTATCAGGGATTCCAAAAGGTTAATTTCATCCTACTAGTCTAGGTATTTTTGCTTCAACTAATGGTGTAATTTGAATAGGTCGAATTCACACTTGATATCAGAAATCTTGTAATATTGGTCTGCCAATGGCATATGGTCAAGGTCCAGGGTATCAAATATTTTAGGGTTATCCTCATTGTTTGGTTTGCTCCTAGAGGATTGTCCCTTTCCCTTTGGTGCCATGTCTAAGGAGTTTGAGAAGGAAAAATATAACAAAGATTCAGTGTGAACAAGTACTTGGATGAGCGATGAATATATGTCAATGGTAGTGGGCTCTGAATTTGCTGAGATTGACAAGTGTTGACAATAGTAGGGTTTGTGAGAGCTGAAATCAGTGCCTGCAATCGAAATAGTAACAACGTAGCTACGAGAGCCACGTGGGATGAGATGAGGTAGATTTTATAAGACTTGTTCAATTACCATTGCGGTTAGAACCGTTACAGAATGAGATTGATATAAATTAATGGGAAATGGGAAATTTGCAATGGATAATTGTATAAAGGGTGTATGGAAACATAAATAGGTAGTGAGAAAATGGAGGAATGACAAGTGGCATAGAGTAATTAGCGATAGGTAAACACAAGAGGTGATGTGGTGACCGTTGGTGGGAGCGGAGGAGAGATAGGCATATTTCGAGGGGGGGACGGTGGTATGTGGTTTTCAACAAGGGAGGTAAGCGCCACGTTGCGTGGGGCCCGGGAAAAGAAATATCGCTTTTCGTACCCCCCTTGCCATTAATGGGAAATGGGATGAGGGGGTACAAAGTTGTTTCCCCGTCGTTGATTCAGGGGGAGAAAATCATGGTCATTGAAAGGTGCCTTTGCGATATCACAAGCCGACAAAACATCTTGTCATCTCCCGACCTTAAAATAAAACCCAATGCTTAATGCTTATTAGAAATTGCTAATCATGTTTAAATGACATGATTAGTTCATTATTTAACCAATATTAATCTATCTAAATCATGATTAATATATCTTAAGGGCATATTTTATCTAGAAGACCCTCTTTTTATTTCCTAAGGTTACTTCTAACCCTATTATAGTGCATATAATGCAATTGAACAAGTTTAAATGCTTTGGTCACTTTTTGTCTAATCTATCTAATCTACTAATTTCAACCAAGATAAGACAATTTGGTTGAATTATTTCCTAAACTAAAAACATAAATTTAAATATGTTTGATCATGGTTATACTATATGATTCAAACATGAATTATTTCTAGTGGCATTTGTGGTTGCTCACTTGTACACTTATTTTTCTTTTCGTGGGTTTCTTTTAATTATTTTTTTTCAATTTTTTTTTCTTTACCCTCTTATATAAATATCTAACTTATCAAAACCATTTATGTTACACCATTGGCTCCAACTGGGGATTGCTTCCTCCTGCAGGATGCAGAGAACTTGCAGATCCATGTGCCTTCTTCTCGGACTAATGGGGTCTCTATTGAAAACGATCACACATTGCTTAAATTAAAAACAATCCGGTGATGTACAAATGATGAATGAATGAAGGAATCTCTATATTGGATATAATGCTTCAAATGTTTCCCATTGACAGGAAATGAGGAATATTGTCCTTCCAAGTTCTGCAAGATAAAAGTATTATTGCCTTTAACTTCTACAATGCTAAAAGGTCCAAACGAGAGATTATCAAACTTTGCATGTTTTCCTTTATCTTCCCTTCTTGCATCCCATCTTAATACTAAATCTTCTTCTTTAAAATCTCTTTCTTTATAATTTCTGTCAACAAAACTTTTCATTTTGTTCTGATATTTTTGAAGCTTATAATGAAATTCATCTATGTTTTCATTAAGTTCTATAATCTGATTGATTCCCCTAGAAAAATCATCAAGTTATTCATTTTCTTCTTGTAAAAATCTCATGGCCGGAAAAGCTAAATGTGCAGTTACCACAAACAAGCTGAAATGGAGATTTACCTATTGACCTCTTTGGAGATATTTTGTTTTCCCAAACCACATATATGAGATGGTTGTCCCAAATCCTTTTGTGGTCTTCCAATGTTTTCTTAATGACTTTAACTAGGCTCTTGTTTGAAGACTCTGCGAGTCCATTTCCTTGTGGATAGTAGGGGGTAGAATGATGCAACAAAATTTGGTATTTTTGACAAAATTCAATCATTTTGACATTATTGAATGTTACTGCATTATCTGTAACTATCTGTTGGGGCATCCAAACCTAGATAGTAAATTATCTTCAATAAATCTAATAACTACAGTGTTAGTTGCATCCCTCACTGAAATTGACTCTACTCATTTAGTAAAGTAATATGTGGTAGTTAATATCCATTTATGTTGGTTGCTTGATGTTGGATGAATTTCTCCAATGAAATCCAATCCCCACTATAGGAAAGGTGCTTGAACTAGTACTGTAACTAGAGGAAGAGATGCTAATATTTACTTTCCAACAAACATTTGACATTGAGTACAACTTCTAACGTTTTCTCCTACTTGTGAAAACAATGTCGGCCAATAAAATCCTGCTCTCAAAATTTTATATGTTGTAGCTCTCCAAGCATAGTGTCCTCCACAAATACTTGTATGAAATTGATCAGTAATTCCTTCTGTCTCACTTTCTGTCCAGCAAAGCAAAAGGATATTGAGTGGATCTTTCCAATACAGATTTGCATTGATGATATAATATTTTATGGCCTTCAACTTTAGTGTCTTTCATTGATTCTTTGTAAATTCAGATGGACACTCAAAATCTCTAAGAAAATGCACAATATCAATGTAATATTCAAATAACAAGAATTTCTCATCAATATGAATAAGAGTTAATTGAATTGAAGATGAAGGTTCTTGTGGATTATTCTCTGCTGAAATTTGAGAAGGTTCTTGTCGATTCTTCTCTGCTGAAGTCTGAGAAGGTTCTTGTGGATTCTTCTCTGCTGAAATTTCCAAAACATAATCTATTCCCAAAAATTTACAATTTGACTCCGCTAAGAGTTTAGCTAAACCTTGACCTTTCACTGACTTTGTAGTTTTGATAATGAGATCAAATTCTAATATATTGGTAATCCATCTTCCTCTTCTTCCATCGGTACTAGGTTGAGTTAATACAATTTTAACAACACTGTTGGGAACATAGGCGGTAATGGAAGAATGAAGGACATAGACTCTAAAATCTTTTAAGGCTTGAACTAAGGAATAGGCTTGTTTTTCAATAATATCATATTTGAGTTCAACATCTCTCTTGAATTTACTGAAAAAGGCAATAGGCTGGTCATATCCATTCTCATTCTTTTGTAAAAGAACAACAACTAAGGTGGTTTTAGAGGCAAAGGAAAAAATGCTAAATGGTTTAGAATAGTTGGACTGGCCAATATTGGGGCTTTAGAAATAGCTTTTTTAATCTGGTCAAAAGAAAATCTTGCTAGAATTGTCCATTTGACTTCATGATCTTTCCTCAACATATGAGTGATATCCTTAACAATTTCAACATAATTAGGTATAAATGTCCTTAAAAAGTTGATTTTTCCAAGAAAAGCCTAAATTTCCTTTTTATTCCTTGGTAATGAAAGTGATTGGATAACTGAAACTCTTCTGGGATCAATGACTACTCCTTCCTTAGAAATAATATGTCCAAGCAATTTTCCTTCTTTGATTGCAAATAGGGACTTTTTGGGATTGAGTGATATCCCAAACTTCCTACACCTGTCAAAAACTTTCCTCAAGTGCTTTAAATGTTTTTGATTAGAATGAGAAAATATAGTCAGATCATCAAGATAAATGACAATAAATTTATTTGTCTTACCCACAAATGCTAAATCCATAGCTCTTTGAAAGGTATCTCCATCGTTGGTTAATTCGAAAGGCATCCTTGCATACATAAATGTACCCCAAGGAGTTGTGAATGTTGTCTTTTCTCTATCCTCTGTGCTCACCATGATTTGATTGTATCCAGAAAAACCATCTAACATAGAAATTCTATTAGCACCTGAAACTTTTTGAAGCAATTGGTCCATCTTGGGTAATCGATAATTATCTTTCAAAGATGACTTATTTAAGTTCCTAAAATCTTGGGTAACAGAACTATGATCTTGGCATCGATTATTTTTTTAAGCTCTTTCTCAATGATATGAAGAAGGATTTGACTAATTCTCCTTAACTTTTGCTTAAAAGGTTTAGCTTCCGGTTTTAAAGGGATTTTATGTTCAATGAGTGTTGTATCATATGTCTTCAACTCATTCTAGGACCAAGAAAAAAACATCTTTATAAGCTTTAAGGAGATCTAAATATTTATCTTTCACTTCCATTGGTAAAGATGCAGATATTTTAATATTTCTAATTTCTTTTGAAGTTCCAATCTTACATTCTTCTATATCTTCTTCAGGTGAATTTGATAAATGATTTTTAGGAACATCATTGTGGTTAAACAGTTTTTCAAGAGGAACCAAGCCCTTAGGAATTAAATTGTTAGATAACTGAATGATGTTATGATCACCAATTCTTGAGTCTAATTGTGAAGTTTGATTTTCCTTATTCAACTCATTATTATCTAGTTGTTCTTCATCAATTTTTAAGGATGAAAATTCATCAATTACTTGCAAAAAGGATTTCAACTGTTCATCATCCTCAGATATTTGCTAATGTTTAAGATAATCATAAATTGAAGGCCTATATTTAACTTGAATTTTATATTGCATGAGCATTTGATTAGGAATTTTAAAAGAACTAGCTAAAACAACTAAAGAGTCTGCATGGATATTCTCATTCCTTAGAATAACAGTGATGTTAAATGCTTGAAAGAAATTATCCACTGGGTCCCATACCTCATTTCTATAAGATGTAAGCCTATGATGTTTTGTTTGACAAATATTCCTTACTTGTTTAACAATTATTTCCAAGTCACTGCATACACTTAGATTTTGCACTTTAATACTTTTGGCTAATTCCAATCACAGAAGCAAGGCTTCATATTCTGCTACATTATTTGTAACATCAAATTTCAAGCTTATAGGATTGAGTTATATTCTCTTTGTCTGGTGAAACTAGTACAACACCAGCTCTAGATCCTTCCTTTGAACAAGAACCATTGAAATATAACTTCCAAATATCAGTCTTAATAGCATTTGGTTTGTCTATAATGTTTTCAATTCTAAGTTGAGTGTTTTTAAAGTTATTTGATGATAATTCAAAACATCCAAAATCTTCATCTACTGCATAAATTGGATGATTTCTTGCTTGATCTAATTTGCAAACAATATTAATGAGTATTACCTCTTTGTATAACCTAATATGTTCACCCCCATATACATGAATGGTAGCATGAGACATGTCTATTTGAAGACTTCCTCCTAATTTGGCACAACATGATCTTGATAATAACATGCCAAATTTAGGAGGAATATCAATAACTACAATGTCTAATACCACACTCTTAATAGGTATTTGAGCTAAAGTGACCACTAGATCCTTTATAAGTCCAAGACAAGGTACCTTCTTGGAATCAAAAGTATATAGATCGTGATAAGATCAGGTGACCTCTAATTGAAGTTTATCCATAATTACCTTTGGCATCAGATTATGGGAGGCTCCATAATCTAACATGCAGTTGTATAATAAAAACTCATGAAATTTTAAAGTAACATAGAAGGGTGGCATAATTTCATCAATCATATCCAAGTCTGGACCAAAGACTACTGAAGGTTTTTCATCTTGTAAGCTTATTAGATCTCCTTCAACATCAACACTTGAAGATTGGATCCATTTGGAAACTTGATTTTTATAACCTAGATTCTTTGAAAGTTCAAACAAAGGAATGAGTATTTTGACTCTTTCTAATTCCCTTTCAACATAGAAAGTGGTTAGAACAATTTTATCAATTGAAGTTGTTTCATTTGGCTGATTCAATGGTTGGATTGTTGTTTTTTGAGATTCAGTAGATTTAATTTGTGATTCATTTACAATGGGATTTTTGGGAGGTCTACCAGGCCCTAACCTTGGTCTTAAATCGTATCTTCTATTCAATTCCGCAATTAAAAACTCAGAAAAGGCCTAATATTTTGAAACTTGTGAGTTTTCTTGATCTTGTTGAGAAGATTGATTTAGAGGAAGAGAGGCAATAACATTTTGAACAGTTGAATTATCAAGATTATTGATATCCTCAATAATCAAAGGGTTAGTGTCTTTAGGTTGTTGATCATCAATCATTAATGGAGGTTTAATTTATTGATCAACATTTGGTATTTGTAAGATTTGGGGTTGGGGAGGTCTCCTATATTGAGTTTGAGGTCTAGTAACAACTTGTTGAATTGTTCTAGGCTGAGCTTCTATTTTTGAAATCTTATATGAAATATTTCTAAGCAATGAAGTGATTTCATCTATCTTTTGATATTCATTTTTAGTTTTTGAGGAAGAACCATCTTCCTTGGCTTTCATTTTCCTTTTAGTTTTTTCTGCCTTAGCTTTAAGTTTAGTTGATCATGACCTATTGGCTTCAACTTCTATGGAATTTGTTTTCATGTATTCTAAGGTATGAGATGTTCTTTCCCTAAGAATAATTGCAAAATCATCTTCAAATGCATTGGAAAATATAACTTTGGCTACCACTACTAGTGGTTTGTAGTCAGGTGGAATTTTATGATAAAGTTTATTATATCTCTTTATGAAATCAGCCACCAGCTCACTAGGGTTCTTTTTAGTTCTTCAAATTCTGTAAGAAAATACACATGATCCTTTTTAACCAACAATTGATTCTTAAATATGGTAGTTAATTCATTCCAAGATCGGATAGAATTTGGTCTTAGTTTTCTAAACCAAATTCTAACATTCCCTTCTAGTGATTGAACAAACAATCTCATATACGCATTTTCATGTTCACTATTCATGTTATCAACAAAGTCCAAGAAGGCATCTAAATGGTCTTCAACAGACAAACTAGTTTCTCCATTAAACCTAGGTAAGTGTTTTAAATACCCATCAAGAAAATTATTGAGTATATTAGGAAGTTGTAAAGCAACATACCTTGCTTGAACAATAGGTTGAAAAGCAACCATAATTTTGAAGATGAAGATGAATCAGTAGAATATGTGGTAGAGGATGATGAAGTTGTAGGTGAAGATGGAGGTGTAAAAGAATGTGGAGGAGAAAATGAGGGTGGAGGATTTCTTGAAGTTTTTAAAGGTGTTTGAATGACTAACTTTTGGGCTTCTATTTCAAATTCTTTGGTTTAAAACAAAGGATTTGAATATACTAAAAAAGTTACCTTAGGTTGGGCAGAAATAGATGGAAAATAATAAACAGTTGGAGAGATAAAATCAGTAGGCTTTAACTCAGGTAAATGTACATCCAATTCTTCTTTTGACTTAGGTGATTTTGAAAGTACTTCAAGAATTTGATATGATTCCAGTGAATGGACTAAAAGAGTTGACTTCATATCAATTCCTTTGGATAGAAGTTCTAATACCCTAGGTGATAATTCAGTCAAATCTAAAAGAGATGGAATATACCTTAAGGGATCAGAGGCTGAAATATCCTCAGGTTGTAGTGGTACAGAAAAAGAGGAAGAACCTTCAAGTCTTCTTCTTAAAGAGGATTCTCTCACTAGTCTCTATGGATCTGATAATGGAGAAATGATTTCAGAATCAAAATGAGATTTTGAATGTCTTGAAGGAGCCAATTTGGGTTTGTGAAGTCACAAAGTGAAATATTTTAACCTACTAATCCTGTATTCACCTTAAAGGAAAATTTCTATCATTTCCCCAAGGAAAATGATTCAATTTTTTATCCTTGACAACGACACCAATCTAATGTTGTCCTCTGAGATAATTCTATGTTAAGTAATTATGCCAGAGCATCTAAAATGTTTTGTTGTTTTAATTTTTTTTTGCATGACCAATGTTATGGGTAGATTAAGGCAAACGCTTAAACCTTAATAATACTAAATATTTAGAAGGGTATGATTCTTTACCTCTGAACAATAATTTGATTTAAAAGTGTGTGGAAAGGCAGAGATGTAAGAGGCTATGATTTCCTAAATAATCAAACTAAATCTTTAATTAATCACAAGAAAGAATGCAAGTAAACAATGTTTACATCCCAACAAAATATATTTAATATTATGAAGATTATTGACAATTTATAAATGTAGAGGAGCTTATAAAGACAAACAATCCAATAAACCAATCTCTAAAATAAATAATAAATTTAGAGGGGATTTAAGATAGACCGATATTCAGTTTTCTCTTACCCATTTTTCTTCATAAAAACTTAAATACATGTAGACCAACAAAATGAAGTGAAAAAATAAGAAAAACCCACAAAGTGACAAGTTGTTTAAAGCAAATCCATAATCCTTTCATTAATATGAAGTGATTTCAGTTTGATCACAATTCTTCTTTAGAAAGCTCATCCAAGGGTTCAACCCTTAATACATCGAATTGTTACTTATTTATACAAAAATATTTGGATTCTAGAAATATATAATTGATTTACAAAAATAGTACAAAAATTTAGGAATGTTTAAACTGTTGAGGTTGCTGGCATTGTCTTCAAGGAATTTTTTGATGACTTGGCCCCAAAATATGTTGTCTTGCTGTCTGTCTGTTGGAGATAAAAAAATACTTGATAGTATCACACAACTGATCCCACCTTTCATCATTGGGTATAGAAATATTTATTAACTTTCTATAAACTTCATCTACTTCAGTATATTTCTTGAAAGTTGGCTTGTTGATGAAAATGTGTTTAATTTCATGTTTGATAGTTAAATCAAACTCCAAAGCTTCTATGAAAGCTTTACTTATGACATGTCCTTTGTTACCTGCAAACTTGGATTTATCTGTTGCAATTGTGTAAAGTTTCTTATAATAATCTTCCAAGTTGATTAATTTGTCATTGGCAGCTACTAACCCTGGAAATGCTCTTTGATTCAGCGAATTAAAATTAATATGAAACCTCTGGACAACACTTTCCAGAGCTTGAAACTTAGTCTCCAACTGAGTCATTAAATTGCTTTTCTGCAATACTTTCTTTATTTATAGGATGGTCTCTATCCCATCTGCAATCTAGATCTACTCTAACTGTGATCTAGTCTTTGATTTCAACACTTTGATAATGGATGTGGCCTCAACTGGTTTTTGTCCCAGTGTTGTTGACTTGTTCAATTCTTATTTTGCACCTATCAATTAACTCTTCTTGTTCAAAAATAATATGAATGGATGGCCAAATCTCAGTTATGGCATGATTTATATCCAGCCAAATACTTTCCTTGGCTTGGGCCAAGGTTTGAGCCATCCGTGACTGATTTTCTAATTGATCAATATTCTTGGAAAATTGGTGAGATTTCTGCATCTCTTTCACCAAGAGGGCATCATTTTTTTATTATCTTTTGTGCTTCTTGATTCTTTAGATTTTGCTGGAGCTTATCATTTTCTTATCTCTGAAGAGACAGGTCCTACCTAAATTTGTTCAAATCATCTGGTACTGATGTCGAATCCCCGATTGTCCCTACATATGTAATTGGTATGGCTATTACTGGAGCTATAGTCAACTGTGCAACCTCTTCTTTTTCTTTAAGTAGCTTCTCTATCTGTTCCTCCATTTCCTTTATCTTTACATTTTGCTTAATGATCAATTTGAGCATGTCTTCTTTATGTTGCTCACTTTCTTTTATCTCATTTGTTTTTGGATCCTCTGTAGAAGGTAACTTCAGCTATTTCCTGAGTATTGCTATATTTGCATTCTTTTTCTTGCATATCTCCTCCACTGCTTTTATATCACTGGGATCATAATCCAACTTGATCACCAAATCTTCCAATGTATTGATTTTAGTGTCCTTTGCTAATGATTTGAATTGGGGCAGATTAGTAATGCTATGATAATTCCCCTCATCGGAATGTAAAAATGTGCTTAAGGTTTAACTCTAAAATAGCAAGTAAAAGCATGAATTTTATGCGTTTTTGCTTAATATAGTTTCATGAAGAAAACTTAAAACATGAAACCAAAACACTCAATGGAAGCGTGCATCAAACAATAATACACCAACCATTGATAAAGGATTTCACTGTTCCTGGTCTACATCTCCTTGTATCAGCTCTAAAGGCTTGACCCCTTCTCATTATGCTCAAAATTCTTCAAATAAAGATTACATAAATGTGTTGAAAAAAAGAGTGGCTAGTTTCCACTTCAAGGAGACATTATTTTGCAAACAATTCTCACTCTAAACATATGACAACCCGTTGTAGCATCCATCATTCATTGTTATTTAAGTTTATTTTCAGTTTTATAAAATCAAAAAATATGAAAGAAATGGTTGATTTTATATTTTCAATGGCTTTGAAAGTGATAAACCCACAAGAAGATCTAGGCCGTCTAATCAACAAGCGACAGATCCAACGGTAATTGCATAATTAACTAGAATGAGTTTATTTCAGAGATGGGATGCGACGGTGTATCAAACATAGTTTAAATTTGCTGAAGTTTGGGCCAATCTCAGCCGTCCATCCAAAGAGACAGGATCCAATGGATATCGGGTGAAAAAGTAATCGGGTTTTAGCATTAAGATCATACCTAATAGGTCATTAACTAGCAGTTTATATTTCCCATTGGGTCCATATGGGAGTCAACAGAGCGTTGAAAAGGCAGACTCAATAAGGTTTAGTTCAAATAGGTTTAAAGTCTCGTGAGTTCCCAAGGATCAAACCATTTATTGAATGAGTGATCGGACGGTTCACGTACAACTAAGGCAAACCTGATAGGTTTATGAATCAGATTGTTAATCCTTTTCAGTTCTGTGGTAAACTATGTTCCGCATAAATTAGTAAATTCCGCTATTTAAGCAAAATAACCAAAGTTAGAGGTGGATGAATAAAACTCCAAAGAAAGGTGATTGGTTCGGTTTCCCTATGTTTTGGCCAATCAAAACATTCCCGATAGATACGTGGGCCCAGGTCCACGCATGGTTTGTCAAATATATTTTATTATGATTAAAATAGTTTAATCGTTATTAAAGCATCTATAGAGAAAGTTCATCAGCAGCCAAGAAGCA
This sequence comes from Pinus taeda, assembly GCA_000404065.3. Taxonomy (NCBI): domain Eukaryota; kingdom Viridiplantae; phylum Streptophyta; class Pinopsida; order Pinales; family Pinaceae; genus Pinus; species Pinus taeda. Next base: position 37,490 of record APFE030490332.1, read on the forward strand.
GAGCTAAAAAACTAATAGTCATCATCATTTTCTAAACTCTGTTACTTCTTGTTATTTTATTTACGAGGTGTCTTTTATCCTCTATGTAATATTCTGTAATAACTTTTACTTTAGACAATTAGGAGAATAGTTAAGCAATTTGACAGTTTTGGTGATCACCAACTGTCTTATAATGTATAAAAAGAGGAAAATTTACAGAGAAGGGGTTTGAATTTTGGAGAACCTGGATACTAGGCCACTAAATTCCTGATACAACTATTGATTAATGAAAGAATTGGGAGTTTTCCATACATTGTTGGGTATGATTTTGTGACCTCTCTGTTATGTGTCATCTTATGTTTTCTTCCTTTAAGTATGGTAATGAAGTTGCAGGTCTTTATTTGCTTATGTAAATGAAGTTAAAATCCCTTAAAGAGCGCTCCTATACTTGAAGTTCACACCTCTACAATTCTTCTAAGTTACAGATAGTAGTTTCTGTGTAAGACAACATATTATCTATAACTTCTCCAAGTGTCACAAATAGTAGATCCTGTGTAAAACAACATATTGTCTATGAATTATTCAATCTTTCTTCATTCATCATTTATATTCAACAATCAAATGGCATTCTAATATTTTCTTGTCACCTAAGTATTGAGGGTTAAGAACTAGATTTCCCAAGTCCTTCAATTGAGAACACAACATACAATTAAGTGACAATCATTATAATAATTAATGTCTTATGCAAAATTTCTACACAACCAGGAAATTGTTTTCTTAAGGTACAACATTAATTGGCGTCGTTGTCGGGGAGAGAAGACAAGAACACTTTTCCCTGGGTTTTCAATATTTTCCTCTGGTTCTTCAGTGAGGAGGAAATATTTGGTTGTTTTGAATAAAAGAAATAACTTTGGCTCCAAGGAGACCCCATACAAGGTCAGATACCTCACAGTAGAAAGTTCAAGCCCTTTCAGATCCTGAAAGGCTAGTTTCCAAGAGGGTTGGAAGGCCTAAAACTCCACTTACACAAAGTCCTACATTGTCTGCACCAGAAAACAGTTCATAACATCTTTCACATTCATCTTTTATTGACCAAGAGTCACCTTTTACATCCAATTCATTTCAAGAACCCAACTGTCAAGAATAGACTTTAGAGTCTATTTCTTTTTCAGTATCTGCTATAGTTATTCAACCTAAACTTATAACTGCATTACCACCTTTGCACACTCCATTTACTCCTCAGTCAAGTTCCACACCTGTTGGTAATCAAGGTTCAATAAATTTGGGAGCAAACATGGCAGCTCCTGCATTCTTGATGAATAGATATGCACCTCTTCAACTACCACAACCGTTGAATCAAATGCCACAAGAATACCTCAAGATTCTTCTTCGGTTTACAAGGGAAGATGAACAAACAACAAAGAATCATGTATCAATATTTTCTAATTTTGCAGAAAACCTAAATGTTGAACATCTGGATGTTGTTCTAAGACTTTTTGTTCAATCCTTGGATGGATAAGCAAGAAAATGGTTTAAAGGGATTCATAATAACTCTATTCCTTCTTGGGAAGAGATGGAGCACCTCTTCACCCAAAGATGGGGAGAAAAAAGAGATCAAGGGTATTCACCCACAAATTTTAATGCTATCAAGAAGAAATATGATGAAGGCGTTGTTGAATTCATCAGAAGATTTAATAAATTATACAATAGTCTTCCAGTGGAGATTAAGCCCCCTCTTGCTGGTGCAAAAATAAATTTTGCAGGGGCTTTTGAGTCAGATTTTGGATTTACATTGAGGGAGAGGAGATCCCCAACCTTTGGTCAGATCCAAAGAGATGCATTAGAGATAGAAGCAAATCTGGTGGCTGCAGGCAAAGCACCAGAGACACAGCCTATCCAAGACAAGGGAAAGGCAAAGATATAATCCTCTCAAAGTCAAACATCAGAGGATATGAGTAATGTAATTAAAACTTTGTCAGATAAATTGAATAAGTTAGAGTTGGAAAATAAGAATTCTCAGAGACAAACACAATATAATAGAAATTTTAATCCTCAATATAGAAGACAACCTCTACAAATTTTATAGAGGGAGAGAAAAGATCAAGATCAGATTAAATCACCACTGTATATAGAGGCAGATCTTGATGGAGTACCAGGGCATCCCAAGGATCATGATAACCATATTTTCACGTTATATGCAGTAGATGAAGATGAACTAGGTGTCGAGGGAGGAGAATATAGTGAAACAAATATCATCTATGATGATAATGAAATTGATGAATGTTGGAAGCGGTTTTCTGATTTTATGCAGGCAGAACTACATAAAAAATATGACTTGAGATCAAGGAAAAGATCTAGAAGTCAAGAAGACGAAGGTGAGCAGCAAGTTCCAGCTCCCTTACAAAAGGCGACTCCACAAAAACAAGAATCACAACCTGCAAAAAAATTTAATAAAGGAAAGCAACAACAGAATACAAGTAGCAAGACTCAAATGCTTCAAGGTGAGTCCTCTCAAGACAAAAGTGAAAAAATTCCTTTAGAGAAACTTGTTTCCATTCCACAAGGGATTTCAGTCATGAAGAAAAGTGAAGATGAGAATGAAAGGAATACTAAATAGAGCCATGTGTTTAGTTTCACCAAAGAGTTAGAAAAGATCAGAATTCAAGTACCCCTCACAAAGTTAGTCAAAGCACCAACTTATCAAAGAGAAATTATAGAGTTTATCAATCCATCTCAGAATGTGAATATAAATGACATTGTGAATTTGCAAGAGGATAAACCAGTAGTGGTTTTTGGTTCACATGTGGAGGAGGTAGATTCTTCAACACCTCCTTTCTACATTTCTTTATTGGTTTATGATCTACTCTTGCACAATTCTATGTTTGATTCAGGAGCCTCACATAACCTTATGCCATTATCAATGATGAAACAAATAAACCTACAAGTTACTAAACCTTACAAGGACTTGTATTCTTTTCATTCACATAAAGTCAGGTGTCTGGGGGGCACTATAGATGTGGTGGTGTCACTAGCCTAGATTCCATCCAAAATTTTGGCAATGGATGTAGTGGTAGTAGATATCCCTGCTAGGTTTGGAATGTTACTATCTAGGTCATGTGGGGCTAAACTGGGTGGTGTTTTGGAACTAGATTTTTCTTATGTTGTCATACCAATTTTTGGTGGGGAAGAAAGGAGGTTGTACAGAGAAACAATATTTATTAGAAAAATCACAAATAATGAAGCAAGTAATTCACCCATATATAGCCAGGAAAAAGATGACTTTTCTTGCTTCATGTTGCATGACAATGCAGAATTGGCTGAAGATAACCAGAGGAAGCTTACTTCAGCTTGTGTAAATACAGAGCTGCAAGTAACAGGTGATGGTTTCCTTTCACAGGATGAACAGATTCAAGATCATAATATTGGAATCCAAAATGAGTCCAAGCTAGTCAAATTTTTCAAGGAAGTTTCACTTAATTATAAGGAGAGATATATTCAGCTTTTCAGGCAATACACTAATGTTTTGGCTTGGTCCTATGAGGATCTCAAGACATATGAGGAAAGCATGTTCAATAGACTTGGATGCCCTATCAAAGTCATAACAGACAATGCTCAAGTGTTCAGTTCAAAGAATATTGATGGTGAAACTCTACAACTGCTTGTCAATGGACAGTACCTCAAGCAGTATTTCCAGTTCTGAAGCATAAGCATCCTATCATTGTAGATACCAGAGTGAATTCAGTGTACAAATGCCACAGAATTTGAATTGGTTAAGCAATATATGACTCCATGCCTGAGGTGAAGGCATCGATCTACGATTTTTAGTGCTTTTGTGGAAAAAGCACTATCCCTAGGTGGAGCCAGATGTTGTAGCATCCATTGTTCATTGTTATTTAAGTTTATTTTCAGTTTTATAAAATAAAAATATATGAAAGAAACGATTTATTTTATATTTTCAATGGCTTTGAAAGTGATAAACCCGCGAGAAGATCTGGGCTGTCTAATCAGCAAGCTACAGATCCAACGGTAATTGCATAAATTAACTAAAATGGGTTTATTTCAGAGATCGGATGCGAATGTGTATCAACCACAATTTAAATTTGCTGAAGTCGGGCCAATCTCAGCCATCCATCCAAAGAGACGGGATCCGATGGATATCGGGTGAAAAAGTAATCGGGTTTTAGCATTAAGATCGGACCTGATAGATCATTAACTGGCGGTTTATATTTCCCATCGGGTCCGTATGGGAGTCAACAGAGCGTTGAAAAGGCAGACTCAACAAGGTTTAGTTCAAACAAGTTTAAAGTCTCGTGAGTTCCAAAGGATCATACTGTTTATTGAATGAGTGATCAGACGACTCATGTACAACTAAGGTGGACCCGACAGGCTTATGAATCAGATTGTTAATCCTTTTCAGTTTCGTGGTAAACTATGTTCCACGTGAATTAGTTTATTCCCCTGTTTAAGCAAAATAACCAAAGTTAGAGGTGGATGAATAAAACTCCAAAGAAAGGTGATTGGTCGGGTTTCCCTGTTTTGGCCAATCAAAAGATTCCCGATACATACGTGGGCCCATGTCCACACACGGGGTTTTGTCAAATACAGTTTATTATGATTAAAATAGTTTAATCATTATTAAAGCATCTACAGAGAAAGTTCGTCAGCAGCCAAGCAACAGAGCTGAAAAGCTAACAGTCATCATCATTTTCTAATTCTGTTACTTCTTGTTATTTTATTTATGAGGTGTCTTTTATCCTCTATGTAATATTTTGTAATAACTTTTACTTTATACAGTTAGGAGAATAGTTAAGAAGCTTGACAGTTTTGGTGATCACTAACTGTCTTATAATGTATAAAAAGAGGAAAATTTACAGAGAAGGGGTTCGAATTGTGGAGAACCTGGATACTAGGCCATTGAATTCTTGATACAACTATTGATTAATGAAAGAATCATAAGTTTTCCATACATTGTTGGGTATAATTTTTTTACCTCTTTGTTATGTGTCATCTTATGTTTTCTTCCTTTAAGTATGCTAATGAAGCTACAGGTCTTTATTTGCTTATGTAAATGAAGTTAAAATCCCTTAAAGAGTGCTCTTGTACTTGAATTTCACACCTCTGTAATTATTCTAAGTTACAGATAATAGTTTCTGTGTAAGACAACCTATTATCTATAACTTCTCCAAGTGTCACAGATAGTAGATCCTGTGTAAAACAACATATTGTTTATGACTTATTCAATCTCTCTTCATTCATCATTTATATTCAATAATCAAATGACATTATGATATTTTCTTGTCACCTAAGTATTGAGGGTTAAGAACCAGATTTCCCAGGTCCTTCATTTGAGAACACAACATACAATTAAGTGACAAATAAGTGACAATCATTATAATCATTAATGTCTTAAGCACAATTTCTACGCATCCAGAAAATTGGTTTCTTAAGGTACTACACAACCTATACTACAATCAAGACCCCATACTCCAACTTTCAAGAGCATAAACAAGTACACCAATCCACTTGAAGCACTTAAACAAGTCTCTTTCTCCATACACATATAGAGAAAATAAGAAATACAACTACAACCCTGTGGTAATGGTTGTTACAGAAGATATATGGAGACTGAAATACCCCTACAAGGTTATCTCCTTCTTGGAACTACTCCATAAACGGAATCAACACTCTGGTTGAATAGGGCACCCACAGACTTCACTTTGCAAAAGGTATATCCAAAAGTGCTCCTTTTACTCTAAAACCTATTCCAGTCAATTCATAATTCCCAAAAATGGCTATCTAGCCTCTTTTTGCATCCAATTTGGTTGAAATTTTCATTAGTTATTACTTCTACCACTCTCCCCACAATTTCCTCCTCTAAATCTGGCTTACTTCCAATTAAATTCAATAACTGTAGACAAAAATAACAATTCTTCTGAAATCGGTGGTTCTGCCATCATTCCCACCAATCTCACGGTTAAAGGTTGGATGATCACATGCAGAGTGGAGGTCCGACGGTTAAGGCTACGGTTCCACTATCTATCGGATATCACAATCAGTCTTTACCAGGATAGACTGCCAGATTGAACTAAGACATGAGAATTAGATTGTAGCAAGACACGTTTTGAGATACCTACACGGTGCTATGAACTATTGATCTGTTGTTGAATATTAGTTTTGTGGTGCTAATTTCAACTTAAGAATTAGAAAACAATTTCTCCTCATTTTCTTTATGTGCATAGGTTTCCTTATGGTGTTTGTGAATGTAACATGTAAATATGCCAAGTTTTATGTCAAATTCATGAGAAAAATAGCATGTGAATAAAGTGTTAAACAACAGCAAACAAATATACAATAAACCACCAAAATGAACACTTAACACAATGTTTTGATAAAGTATATCACCCCTCCTGGGCTACATCTCCTTGATCCATCTTCCATGGCTTGGGCCTCTGTATTAGCTAAAAATGGAAAAAAGTGTTGTTTATAATGCTCTACTGCTCCTGAAACCTACTTCAATGTGTACAGAGCATCAAAATCATCTAGGAATGACTTTTTCTGAGCCCAAATATGCCAAATTTATGGCCTCTTTAGTTTCTCTTAAGAAATATCCACTAAAACTAGAGAAACTCCAGTTAACTCTGCCAAATTTGGAGAAATTCCAAATATATCAAACCCACCAAAATATCCGCCAACTATATCCAAATTTAATTAGTGATAAGTATGATTTAATCAATGTTAAACCCGCTTAATCCATGTGGTTAGAAACTACTGGTTTTTGGTTATTTAGCTAGGCACATGTGGAGAGGGGGTTGGCCCTCTCCTCCCACAACTGCCGACTACTTAAACTTTACACAGAGCTTACGCCGATAGATTGTTAAGACATAATGGTGTGGCATAGTGGTGGAGCATTGGTCTTGTGCGAGCGAGATCGCAGGTTTGACTCTGTCGACCTGCCGTAAAAAAAATTCACTGCATGCTGAGGCTGATAAGTCGTTGGGGAGGGACACGTGATGGTGTTCGCACTTGTCAAATGTATCCTCTTCATTGTTCCTCCCCTACCCAATAAGAAAACGCCATTTCATCAAACTATAGACCAATTGGAATGCGCTACTTGTCATGACCCCACTAGCTATTGACCAAACCTTTGACCTACACAGTCACTTGCCACATTAGTGATATAGATTGTTGACTGTAGTGACTATACTTTTTTTTCAAAATTCCTCTATTTGGAAAAGTGGATAGAACGTGATATCTTTCTCATACGAACTCTATTTTGAGTGAAACGAGTTGTGTTGGGATCGAATCGCCGAGATAGACGCAGTCATTTAGGTTTTGAGCAATTCTGAGAACTTTGTTTTTTGAGCTAAATATTGATCACCTGATCATTCCTACCCATTGGAAGCCTTTTGGAGCCCAAAATATACTATCAATTTTTCAACAGGTGAAGGTACATCTCCTTCACCTTCTCAATCTGCATCCATTTGGCCTTAGAAGGATTTTGTCCCTTGAATACCACTCGAAGGTATTCGACATTCCCTCTCTTTGAAGTTCTGGTTCTTCTGTCAAGTATGACAACTTTCTGAAGTTCATCAAGATATTCTGGCGAGAAATCATCTATTGATGGAAGTTAAACATGCTCCCCTTGATCCTCAATCAAAGGAGGCTCAAACAATGTCAAATTCTCAAAATTAACAACACAGTGCATTTGCATATAAGGAGGAAAATCTAGCTTAAATGCATTGTTACCAATCTTTTCCAGAATTTTAAAATGACCATAACGGATTCGCTTCAGCTTTTTACCTTCCCCTTGAAGTCTCTCTTTTCTAATATATAACCAAACTTTGTCTCCAACTTGAAATTTATGATTGAAACAATGTTTGTCATGCCTTGCCCTGTAGTTGCTTTGACTCTTTTCAAGTTGTTCTTACATTGTGTGATGTATCAACTGAATTTTCTCAATGAAATTCCTTTCCTTATCAATGTCGTTATGACCATAAATAGTGACATATTTCTCAAATATGAAGTCCAATGGCTATCTTGGCAAGTACCCAAAACATGCCTCAAATGGTGATGTGTTTGTGGGAGAATGCTTTGCCCTGTTGTATGCATGTTGTATGTAACGCAACTATTCATCCCACATCTTGGGATGTTTGCTGCAATATCCTCTAAGCAGATGAATGATTTTCCTGTTGACCACCTTGATTTGTCCATCTATTAGTAGATGAAAGGTTGTACTCTTCTTCAACTTAGTGTCCATCATGTCCCACAAATTTGACCAAAAATTCCCAACAAATCGAGAATCCCGATCACTTACAATGGAAGTAGGAAGACCAAAATGAACCCAAATATTTTGAAAGAAAGGATGAGTTTCTTGTTCAATTGTAATTTTCTTTTTACATGGCATTAGAATACACATCTTGTTGAACCTGTCTACAACTACATTCAAGTAATCATGACCTTTCCTTGACAATGGAAGACCTCCTACAAAATCCATTGAGATACTCTCCCATGGACGTGAAGGTACCGTAAGTGGAGTATACAATCCTAGTTTCCTATTGCTAGGCTTACTTATTGCACACAAAGAACATCCTCTAATGAAACGAGATACATTATCAAACATGTGTGGTCAATAACAATACCTTTAGAGATTCGTTATTGTCTTGCCTACACCAAAATGTGTAGCCATCAATGAAGTGTGTGCATCCCTTATGATAATGTTTCTTTCTCCTTGTGGAATACATAACTTTCCCAAGTGATATAACAAATTGTTATGTACATGGTAATCTAACTATTCAATTTGGTTTCCTTGTCTTAAGCTTGCATGCACATCTTGAAAGTCATTATCATATGCATATTTCTCAATGTAGCTTTCATGTAAAACATAGTTGTACTTGAGTATAATAGATGAACTTACAATAGGCCTAGAAAGCATATCAACTACCTTATTGTAGATTCCATTTTTGTATTTGATAACCAAATGAAACTGTTGTAGAAAACCCATCCATCTGAAGTGTTGTGATTGTTGCAACTTTGACTGTGACTGTAAGTACATCAATGGTTGATGGTCAGTATGGGTAATGGTCTCTTTCCCCCTCAAGTAGTGTTTCCATTTTTTAACACTTTTTACCAATGTATAAAGTTCTTTGTCATAAGTGGGATAGTTAGTCACAACACCATTAAAAATTTGAGAATGAAATGAAATGGGCTTACCATGTTGCATGAGAAATGCTCCCATAGCATAATCACTAGCATCCGTTTGAATCTCAAATGGTTGTCTAAGATTTGGAAGATCCAATACCGGCGATGAACTAATATTTTGTTTTAAAACATCAAATGCTTTTTGTTGTACATCTCCCCAATGGTAGACTTTCTTGACACTATTTAATGTGTGTAGTGGAGCTGCAATGGAAGAAAAATTAACAATAAATTTCCTCCAATATTGTGTTGCCCCAAGAAAGCTTCTTACCTCTGTAACTGTATTGGGCTTGGCCCAATTCACAATGACCTCAACCTTAGAGGGGTCTATCTTTAGATCACCTCCTCCAACAATGTGTCCCAAATAAACTAAATAAGTCTTGCAAATTCACACTTTGACATCTTTAAAAATAATTGTTCTTTTCTCAAGACATAAAGTACTTTGTTCACATGCATTACATGTTCATCTCTAGATTTGTTGAATATGAGAATAGCATCTAAGTAAACAATGACAAAATCATCTAGAAATGGTCTCAATACATCATTCATAACTCTCATGAAAGTAGTTGGAGCATTTGTAAGACTGAAAGGCATAACAAGCCACTCAAACAATCCCTGTTTAGTTTTAAATGTGGTTTTCCAAATGTCCTCTTCAGTTATTCTAACTTGATGATAACCACTTCATAATTATAACTTAGTGAAATACTTTGCATACCTCAATTGATCAAGCAAATCATCAATTAGTGGGAGTGGATAATGATTCTTTATCGTTATCTTATTCAGTGCACGGAAATCCACACACATGCACCAAGTCCCGTCCTTCTTTGGCACCAAGAAAATTGGTAAACCACATGGCGAAGTAGATGGGCGTATCATACCTTTGTTCATAAATTCTTGAATTTTCTTCTTTATTTCCATGCTCTCCATGATCAGCATGCGATACATGCCAATGTTTGGAAGTGGAACATCCTGCTGCAGTTGTATCTCATGTTGACTTCCCCTCTTGGGAGGTAACCTCTTTGGTTCCTAAAACATCTCGCCATGATTGCTTACCACATCAAACAAATCATATTTTAACTTATCATCATAACCTTCAAAAGATTCATAATATATATCATTCTTTTTCTCGATCATGAGAAGCACAAAAGTTTTATTTGCATTTACTAGTCCCTTCATCTACCCTGCATTAACCAAAGAAATGTTTAACTTTTTGTGATGGGCTCTCACAATATACTCCACTCCATCCTTGAGAAATTGATATTTGTTCTCATGGCAATAAAATATCGCGTTCCTATAATACAAACAAAGGCTCCCCAGAATAATTCCTAAGATGTCAAGTGGAACTACATCTAACTCAACTTCATCAATGAATTTCTTAGTAATGGAAAACCCGAATAAGAATTTCCTTGTAACCTGTAAATTTTCATTATTGGCTATCCAACCCAAGGGATATGGCATATGATGAGGTATGGTTTCAAGGTTAAGCTTTTTGAACAAGTCTTCTGAAATTAAGTTCGATTATGACCCGCTATCAAATAATGCATCAATCTTTGTACGATTTGAGATTACCCTTACATGGAACAACTCTATCCTTGATTCTTCATTTGGAGTGTTATTGTTGTTGGCTTGTTGGAGCCTGACACGCGTTCAAAGTTAATTAGCCAAACAAATCCCTGTACTACTGGCCCTTTCGGTAACATTCCGCGGAGCATGGATTGAGGTCTCACCCGAAGCAATATGGGGGGATGCTGAAACCAGGTTTCTGCACCCTTAAGATGTTTGAGGGGTTGATTTAGTCCAACTGTGAATTCCTTCTCGCAGGTTACCTCGTGTACTTCCCTGGCCAGTGATACCTTCGCGCCCTGATATATTCACCTTTGCATAGCCCTAATTAGGGGTTGTGGGGCTTTCGCGCTGCTAGAGCAGCCATCTGCACTATTTCCCTAAGTCACACCGTGGATCTTACTTATCTTCTTATAACAATTAGTTATCTTTGCATAAACATATACCTTATATTATATTTATTCAGTACATTTATGTAAGTTCACGCAGTAAATAAACAGTACACTTGCAATCCATACCCAATAATACATAAAACATGAAAAGATACATAGAAATATGGTAAAACTTCTCTTTATTAATGCTTCCAATGGTTACATACTCGACTTGCCCTGTGCACTTGGCTGCAGGGGTCCGCGCACTTAACTGCAGACTGCTAGGCCTCTGCGCACTCAGTTGTAGAGCCTTCTCCTACTCTACGACCCAAAGACACAACTCTACGCTTTGACTTACTACTTCATTGATTTCTTTACATACTTAGATTATGTCATTGATGTCTTTACACTTAAAGCCTCACTCTATTTATACAATCCCATGGTCCGTGGACCATGGGTAGATCTCTCAAACTGACACTACATTTACAAAAGTAAGGACGGGCAACCATATGACTCTATTACAACTTCGCGCTCCGCGCCTGCAAATCATTGAGTTTTTACAATAGATTTAGTCAAAACTTGGGCTTTAAGCCCCAAAAATTTCCTTGGGGGGAATCCCACGCCCAACAGGAACCCAACATAAACATTGTGACTCACCCTTGAATCACTCTGTCGGTGCGGAGATCTTCACACGGAGACCTCCCAACTCTGCTCGGACGGCTACAAGGTCGGCAGCACACTGAGCGGATGCTTGCTGAATCTCATATTCTCGTTGTTCTGAGACCGTGGTGTCAGAATTGCTACCCTGTATCTGTTCCTGCATCCCCTGCATCTTCTTATAATCCTGCGCCTTCTTTCAGCTCCCTGGAGTGTGAAGACTATGCTTCTGTCGTCTAATCAGATAGTTGGGCCACCTGTGTATGACTTCAATCAACTTCCATTCACTTTGCTTGGGAAAGGTTCTCCATTTAGCTTTACCAATTGCACTGCGACTCTGTTTGAGACCTCCTTAACAACATACAGTCCCAACTAATGCATTTTGAATTTTCCCAGGAATTTATCGAACTTAGTGTCATATAGTAACACCAGATCGTTTACCTTGAAGGTGTGTAACTTAATATGTCGATCATGCTAGGCCTTTTCACACTGCTTTTGCACCTGCTGATGGAATCCAACCAAAAATCATTCCTCTTCTAGTTCCTCCAACTACACGAGCCTCTCTTCTAGGGCTTCATGGTCCATCATACCGGTGAGCGTTGTTATGCGCAGACTAGGCACAATATACTCCATTGGAATTACGGCTTCCACTCCATAGACCAACCAGAAAGGTGTCAGTCCTGTCAGTTTCTTGCAGGTTGTCCTATAAGCCCATAATACTGCAAGTACACACAAGTCCCAATCACTTCGCTGTGCATTGCATACTTTAGTCAGCGCAATCTCCAGTATTTTTTTAAATACTTCTACTGTCCCATTGGCTTGTGGGTTATACGGTGTGCTTTTCTAATGATACACCTGAAACTCTTTTGTTAGCATGCTGATTGTTTCGTTAAGGAAATGTGTACCACGATCTCTCATTAAGATCTTCGGACATCCAAATTGTGTCAATACATGTTCAAACAGAAAATTTGCGGTCGTGGAAACCATGCAATCTTTTACCAGTTGCGCTTCTGCCCAACGAGTCAGGTACTCTGTTGTAGTGATAATGTATCCCCACTCGTCTTTCCTTGAGGTTTGATAGGTCCTACAAAGTCGATCACGCACTTTTCGAAGGGCTGCAACGTCATTTGCGGATTCAAAGACATCTCATCCCTCCACGATGGTTTACCTATTCTTTGACGTACATCGCAGGCCTTGCAGTGTGCTTTTGAATCTTGATGAAGGGTTGGCCACCACAATCCTACACGAATAATATTTTGCGCAGTCACTCGCCCTGCATAACACCCTCCCGCAGCACCCCCATGCGCATCTGCGAGGATATGTCTTCATTCAAATTCAGGTACATACCTTTGCAGTATCAATATTGCCCATCTTATATAGGTGGCCCGCGATGACAGAAAAATCTGTTGTGCGCACCACCAGTTCCTTCTTCTGTTGGACGGAGTATTCTTTTGGTGCAGTTCCAATCGTGAGAAAGTGGATTGTCTTCAAAGTGTCCATCCACTACACGCACAGAAAAGTGTTGTGCATCAGGTAGTTCTTCCTCCAGAATAGTAGGTTCCTCTCCTGTCTCAATTCGCGATAGGTGATCCGGTCCTGTGTTCAGGCTCCTAGGCTTCACAACGACCTCAAAAGCATTTTCTTGGAACAATAGAAGCCACATGCATATGTGCCCCCCAAACACAGTCTTATTGACCAAGTATTTCAGTGTGGAATGATCCGTATACATCTTAAAGTGTCCCCCTAGCAAATAGTGTTGATATTTTTGGAGCGCATACACCATAGCCAATCCCTTGCGTTCAATTGTGGAATATTTATTTTATGCTTTAGACAACCTGCGACTCGTGAATGCAATAGGGTGATCCAAGCCCTCTCCACTGTCTTATGTTAGTACCACTCCCAGTGTTATGCACGACGCGTCAACATGGACATGAAAATCCTCGTCCCATTTCAGGAAGACCAGAATCAATGCAGAGGCCATTTTTTCTTCTAGTACATCCAGGATTTTCTTGCAGTCATCGTTTTAGCAGAACGTGAAATCTTTTTTCAGCAACTTCTCCATCGACGCGATGATTTGGGCATAGCTTTGATGAACTTCCTGTAGTAACCCATATGTCCCAGGGTAACGCGTAGCTGTTTGACACTTTGCGGCACTTCCAAATTCAGAATCGTTGCAATTTTCACGGGGTCTACCATTAGTCCCTATTTGGAAACCACATGTCCCAACAGGTTCCCAAAGGGAACGAGGAACATACACTTCTTAAGGTTCAACGCGATTTGGTGTCATCGGCAAGTATCCATATCGTCGGCAAGTATCCAACATCAAGTGTAAGCTCGCTTCATGGTGCTTAACCAATCCAAATACAGTCCAATCATCCAGATAAACCTCCAGGAACTTGTGGACATATTCCTTGAATGCTGTAAAAACTATGCGCGAAAAGATGATCAGCTCATTCTTCAATCCAAACAGCATAACATTGTATTGAAAGTAGCCCCATTCAGTCACAAAGTTTTTCTTACTCCTATCTCTCGACGCGATTTTGATTTGGTGGTAACCTCAGAATTCGTCAGTTAAATAATATGCTTCCTGCCCACCGACATTTTCCAATACTTCATGTGTGAACAGAGTTGGGAATGGGTCATGCACACATGTGTCATTCAATTTTCTGAGGTCCACGCATATTCTTATCTCACCATTCTGCTTCTTTTCCTACACTACCATAGGTCTTACCCAATCCGATTCTTCCACCATCTCAATGATTCCAGCTGCGAGCATCTTGTCTAGTTCTGTGCGGATCTTCTCCTTGTACTTCAGATTCAAGCAGTAAGGCCTCTGCTTAATTGGCTTCATGTCGGGCTTTAATGTGATTTGCGTTGTTACACAGTAAATTGTCACTGTCTCCTTGTCAGTCTCCCTACTGTGTCATGAAATCAAATCCATCATGCTCATGCTCTCTGAAATGGCCAAAAAACCCTCTTTGCCTAAGTTTATTGGATCATTGCGACTGTTGTTGAAATAACCGCGCTGACTGGCGGATGATAATGCAATTGGTGCGCTGCCAGTGCGGAAGCACACGAGTTTCCTGCACTGATCGAATTTCATAGCCAGCGCATCCTCTGTTTGTATTAAGTCGCGCTAACCGGACCTCTTCTGTTATTGGGATGCGATGTCAGTGCGCCAGTCCAGTTATGCACCCGCGCTGATCCTGTTTGGGCGAGTTTGTTCTAACAGCCAGCCTTCCAGATGACTCCAGACCTGGTTGTTGGCTTTGTAAAGGTCGCCCTCCCTTCTATGGCATGTCTGTTCATCTTATGAGCCACCTTTCTTGGAGATAAGCACATCCTTCCACCATCCATGGAGACTCCTTCTCCTATATAAGCCTCCACCATTGCCATGAGCAGCTAGTTTTTGACATATAGCTTTTGACCTAGAGGAATTCATAGTGCTTTGGTGCTGCTCTTAATAGGCAGTTGGTGTGTTGAGTGTGGATTGCTAGAGAGCTTAAGGAAGGTTATGAAGTCTTGTTTCCTTGTGTGAGAGAGAGAGTTGTTTGTCTTGGGAGATCTACCTCCAAGGGTGAATGCTTACGAGACTTGCTGGCTGGACCTCTTGAGAAAGGATCAGGTCAACATTGGTTGTACTTTCTCTGTTTTGAATTAAAAAAGATAGATGACTACTGTTATGTTTCCATCTTCATTTGTCTTATAATCGGTTATGTGAAATACATCCTTCTGACTGATTGTATAGTTGCTTTTACTAGATTTCACAGCCTTGTGTTTTGTTCTCTCTTTGCATGTGCAGGTGTCCATCCACGAAGATAGTGGAGGATCGTGACCGGCCAGAGCGAAGGAGTGAGAGCGACATCTCTTCATCAAACAAATAGCGCTGGAATCCAAGTAGGTGTTCATTACACACTTGTTAATTGCAACTAGGAACTTGCAGAGTAGCATTGATTGATTGTTGCTAGACCCGTTCTGGGCTAATAGGGATCGCCTCTATCCGTAGAGGGGATTCACCTCTCCAACATGCATCATCCCTAAATCTCTGATGATTCCTTTTAAGTCTATGATCTTGGTCGGGAATAGGTCATGGTACTCACGGAGTCACTCAACGACCTTATCCACCATCGCGTCATCCTAGTAGTCATCGAGCGTTGCATACTTAGGTTCGGCTTTTGTATCGATGTTCACCTACTTTGTCTTTACCGGAGTGGTAATGTCAGGGTCTTCAATCAGTGGTCATTGAACCTCGCGATATACTTCAGTTTCTGGAATGTTAAATTTTCATGGATCCTCATCATCTTTTTCAGTATTTACATTATAACACTCCAGCGTGTAGCTTAGATGAGTAGCCCATTCAGACTGAATCAATTCTATTGGCGCCTGGGTTATCTTAAAGATAGATTCTTTTACTGCTTGTAGTGCATCATCAACAGTGTCCCACCAGCGATCCTCAAACATGAAGGTTAACAGGAACCCTTCACACAACATATCCCATTTGCTCGTCCCATGGCAGAGCTCCGTCTCTATATACCAATTCATGGGTATAACATCTAGGGTATGACAGAATAGGTGCACCCACTCAGGTTGTGGCTCTTCCCCATAGACCTTTGTCCACTTGGCGAGGTGCGCATGTGGATCAT